>JAQGBH010006873.1:0-11808 GCA_034698265.1 Sminthurinus aureus
AATCGACGAGATTTTCTGATGCATTCGTTCAAATCACTCAAATTGTTATTCCCATTCTTAGTTTTAACAACCTTGGAATCACCCCGCAACTCAGTTTTGGATCCCTTCATAATAATATTCGTTGCCTCCTTTTCCCAGGTTTTATTCACAAGGCGAAAATCAACAAGAGATTCTGCGGGGAGGTTTTCAAGTATCTTGCTCAAAATCTAAAAACAGACGAATACAAATATCATAAATCATCAAACTTCTTTTGATTATAATAAGTATATAATAATTATTAGGCTGAAGCTTTTTTTCCAAATGAATTTGATTTTTTTCCAAATAGTCCATTAAAAAGTTGAAATTTTTTTTTCCAAATAGATTTTTTTGGACCAGTTTTTTTTCCAAATAGAGATTGCTTTATTTCCAAATAGCCCAAAAATTTATTGTACAAGTACTTTTTCCAAATAGTTTAAAAAATTTCATACGATTTATAGTCATAATAAGTACATTAGTAATACGTACAGTAGTCAAAGTGTAAAGTGTATTAAAATGAGTGAAAATATTGATACAATTATAGAAAAAACAGCAAGTTTTTGTATGGAACAAATAAATTAGCTATTTTGAGTAGCTGATCGAAGTCTCTTGTGCATAGGCGAACTTTCAGTTTGAGGAATTTGACTTGCTGATTGTTTTTTCTTTGGTCGGGGGATAGCACCTGACATTTCGTCGTCTGTTGATTCATCTTCAACTTGGACTTTTCTAGGACGTCCTCGTTTTCTTTTCCCTTGAGATTCGAATTCCAAGGCACTGCCAACTTTCCTTGGGCGGTGAGCAGCTCTCTGGGAATTACCTGCAGGATAAGTAGAAACGAAACGTTTTGTATATCAAATTTCTGTATAATTTCTTATAGTTATAAACAAAACAGAAAGCAAAAACAAGAAATAGTTAGTATCTCCTTTACCATGTGATGTTGAAGGTTGAGAACCGGCAACATTTTCAGATTCCTTTGGTCTTCCCCTGGATGGTTTTATCTGAATTTCCGTTGAGTCAGGTTGCTCAATCTTTTTCTTCTTCATTCCTAATCCGATCAAATGCTTGCAAAGGTGTTCTCGGATAAACACCGGACACGAGCACTCCGACTTGCTCCAGTTATCCATATCAAACTTCATCCTCCAAATTTGAGACTGATGAAATTTAAATGTCTCGAAATCAGGCCAAGACCGTCGTCTCAAATAGGACTCATGGATTTTGATTAGATCGTTGGTTAATTCCAAGTGTACCTGGTTTTTGTAATTAAAAGCCCCGACATAAGCAGTTGATATATTCTGGATTTCCAGTACTTCAACTGACGACTTCCACTGAAGGGCCTTTACTTTTTCCGGTTCACGAATTGTGACTGTTAAGTAGAAAGGCTTATAATTTGGGGACGAGGGATTTCGGATTGTTGACCAATCACTACTAACTTCCATCATTTTTTCCAGAAACTCTGTGAAGACCAGTTTGTCCCAAAACGTATACTGGCGTTTGATCAGCGCATTGGTTGCTTCTAAAGCATTATTTGTCATGGGAAAGCCTGGTGCTATGCCATAATACCATCCATTATTTGCTGTTATCCAGTTTTTTTTGAAATACTCAATGAAATCGCTGACTTCACAATCTCCTCTCCATTTCATTTCAAGCAGCTCCCACGCACGATTGAATACAGCTGGATTTGGCGTTCGATGAAGATGTGTAATGTCTTGTCGTAAATGATGCCGCTTGTCAGAATTCTTCACACTTCTTAGTCTCTTTTTCACGTTCATCATGACATGGAAGTAGCACATAATCCGAATCTGTGGTTCCCCAAACACAGATGAAAATCCATGTGTGATGGCTTCAGCCGCGTCGGCCACCAAAATTGAGGGTTTAAATTGAGTATTGAGTTCTCTCTCTATTCCTGTTTTTAGGCACTGGAAGACATCCATAGTCAGCTGACTTTTCGTGAGTGCATACAGCAATGCAAAAGGGGTGAAAATGACGATTTTTGTCAGTACTTCCTACAAGGATTACAGGAAGACCATGAATGTTCAATTTGTATGTCCCATCGGAGTGAAGGTGGGTGACAAGTTTAGCATGCTGAAGAAGTCGTCTAGTAGAAAACACGGCTCGTAGGTAATTCTCATTTCCTTGGTTTTTCACACATTCAGATCCGAGTACAAACACAGCATCAACATCAGTTGGTACTTCTTGTTTTCCGACACACCACAGGTCAAACTCTTCATATGTTTTGACTGAATCAAATAGTTTCTTTTTCAACCTGTAGATAAAATTTTTAATTATTGAAGACTTTAGTTCATATAATTATTATTGGTTATTTAAATTAAAAAATTCTGCGTTTGTAATAAAAATTATTTACTATAAAGTGGGAAATAATTTACCAATTCAATGGACAACGCTGTTTGAGCCAGTTTCAAATCTACAGGGGACAAATTCAAAAAATCTTCATCTTCCTCTTCAGGCTTTTCCGTTTCTTCTTCTTCCGGTTGTTCCTCGTTTTCTTGAAGCTTCCTTTTTTTCTTAATTAATGAACTGTCCTCGGTTTCCATCGCTTGCAACTTGTCTTCAGTTTTCTGCATCAGTAAAATTTATAGATAAAAATTCAGCAACGTGATATTTTAAAAAAATTTGGCTTGAAAAAGCAATAATAATAATAATTGTAATTCATGAGCAACCAAAAGAACAAACCTGAACATCACCAACAGAATTAAAATCACGTCCACATGCTGCATTTGATGATGATATCTCTTGACCCTCATTTTCTTTCACGTCCTTACTCTGAAATATTTTGAATCAAAATTATGAATATTGTTGATTGGCATTAGAAATTGTATATGTTAATTATAACAAAAAATAATAATAGAGAGTTGAAACTCTGAACTTAGAAGTGATCGTATATCGTATAATAAAAATGCGGCGCATATTCTTCAACATAATGCTCCACATTGCTAAAATACAATCGTCTTTATGACTTCACTCTCAAATAATATTAATAGCTCTAGAATGATACAAAAAATATTTAGAAATCGTTTAATTGTTCATGATTCTGAATTGTCTTACTTTTGTTAGTTTTGATGAACCACTCTCGACTTGATCCAGATCCATTTTCTCCAGCTAAAATCTCCACAGCTAGAATTAAGTGAAAGAGAAGATACAATTGATACCAGATAATTTCTAACAAAAACATTCAATCGATAACCTGTAATTATTATTTTTCAAAGGTGAATTTTTGTTTTGTCACCTACTTTAAAATGGCAAATATTGATGTAAAGACAGACCAAAATCATCTGCTAATTGCTAATTATATGAATCCAAATTATTGTGAAAGAAATGAGAACTACAGGCAAATGTTTGATGACTTTTACTTACTTGAATTTTGATTCTCTTTGGTTTTTCCTCAATCAATAATCAATCTTAAAATTGCAGGTGTCTGAACTTGTGGATAGTTGACACTTTTATGCACAATGTAAAACTTAACTACATTTCACTTACAACTGATGTTTGTTTAACTGTAGTTATGATCCAATTGAGAAAACAATTAAAATCCTTCCAGAATCCAGAATATTCAACGACTGACAAACGACAATTGAACGAACACAAAATCCAAAATCAAGATTCAAGATTGAACAGCTGATTTCGTCCCCGTTTAAATTTAGTGCGGGCTCATTGAAATGAATTCCACTCTATGAAAATAAATATTTTTTTTTGCTCGAGTTCAAGGTCGATTGAATAAAATGACAAATTTTGGAGAAAATACACGATGAGTATAGATTTCCAAATTCTTCCAATTATTGACTTTTGCATAGGAGCGGAAAGCGTAGAACGATGCGCAACTAAATCACCCATGTAAACTTTAAGGTAAATTTAGTTACTTAATGCAGATGAACATTGGATTCTTTTTTCTATGTAAATGCATAAATTAGACAGAAAAAAGTGTGACAAAGCAATTTTGGCACGTAGAGTTGGTCTGTGTATCAAAATCAGAACAAGTTTAATGAGAATTGGACCAAGTACAAGTTGAAATTAAAGCAGACGAGAAAATCTCGCAAAATCTGTACAAAGCAGAAACGTGGAGTGTTTAAATGTTGAAATGTTGAAATATTCATCCAAACTTTGCAAATGGGTTGAGTAGCCTCTTTTTTAGGGGTTCGTTGACTGGTTTCTTTTGCTTCTTCTTTTTTTTTGTGTGATCACCTTCGTCGTCATAATGAAGACTATCCCTGTAAAACAACAAGACAAAATAAAAATCCGTCGTATTGAAAATTGAAAGGAAATCCAACAAAATACCAAAAACTATCAAGATATAAAGTTTTCAATGTTCTAAATTTTAGCAGGTTTTCGGGCTTACTCGTGAAGGCTGTAAAGTTTTGAGGTGTGCGAGGCGCCGTGCGGTAAAAATGGTAGGTTTTTAGCCAGTTGTTTGGTTTGTTGGTCTTTTCCTTTAGCTGATTTTCCCTCTTTTTCTTTTTTGGACTCGGCTTCTGAGGCTACTCGCCCGTGCTTTACCGCATCCTCTACCTTTTCCTCAACTTTCTCTTTCAACTCATTTTTACCCTTACCTTTCACTTTCGGGTTTGGGTTTGGCGGAGCACCGGAGTCCGGTTTTTTCGCCTCATTCTCATCCACCGCCTTATTTTCAAGATTTTGAGCAGTTTCGCCATCCTTTTCTGGAGGGGCCGTTTTTTCGGGTTCGGTTTCGGCTACAGTTGGCGGTTCCGTCGGTTCTTCGTGTTGTTCAGAACTTTTTGTGGCGTGTTCTGTTGTTTCCTCGGCGTGTGCGGTTGTTGCTGCTGTAGTTTCCGCGGCGTGTTCAGCTGGATCTGCTGGTTTCTCCGTTGTTTCAGGATGACTCTCCGTTTCACCTGCTTCTGGAGCTGGAGCTGGAGCTGGAACTGGAGTCGAAGGTTCTGAAGATAGTGCAGCTGCTAGGTCTTTTACGTCCTTTAAGACTTTGAGAGCCCATATTTTAGCCGGACCTTCCTCCGCCATTTTAGCCACTTTTTCTTTCTTTTTGGATTTTGTGTCCCCGCCGTCAAACACGCCAATTTTGAAGTAGTCGAGATCGGGATCCTCGAGAAAAACTCCCTGGAAAATAGCATAGTCCACCCCGTCGATCGTTTCAATTGGAGTACCTTCAGGCGCTTTTTCTTCAATAGTTGTGGGAGTGGCCGCTGCAGGAAGCGCCGTCTTACAAATTTCCTTCAAGTCCGCTTTAAAACTCATGTCCCCGCCTGATGCTGATGCTGATCGGCGCTTTCGCTCGTGATTTTGACGTTCATTGTGATTTTGAATGGGATTTTTGCGTAAATGTTTGGATAAAAGGGACGAAGTCGGAGTTCGCTTCTTGCGTCGGCCCTGTAAAAAAATCAAGCGGTTTGAGATTTAACTATAATGTATAACAAACAGAGAACGGGCAAGAAACTAATTTGTCTCAACAAAAGAACTTTAAGCTTCAAACTTTTTCACCTTTTTCCCTTTGTTGGTGGGCGGTGGTTTTTCAGTCTTTTTCCCTTCTTCATTATACTCCACGCCAATTTTGTAGTAGTCAATGTCGGGTTCTTCCAGGAAGACGCCTTTGAAAACGGCATACTCCACCCCGTCGATCATTTCAATCCCATTGTCTCGATCTGTTTGAGGGATGGTTATATTCATGCTGAATTGGTTGACGCAAAGCTCATTGATTTTATTTAACGCTGTTTTCAGCTCGGCGTCCGTTTTCTTTGCTGGACTACGCCGTTTTCTTTTTCGTCTTTGTTCGCGTCCTCTTGTTGGTATATTATTTTCCTCATGGTTTTGATTTCCGTCCTGGAACTGGATCTTGAGAAGCCGCACAATTTCACTTTGGCCATATTTCTTCAAAACTTTTTTTATCGCTTCCCTTTCGGCGGCGGTTAAAATTTGGCCAAAAGTTTCAGGCTGAGTAGCTTTTTCTTCATTTTTTGGCTCATTGACCTCTTGATTGTCATTGAGATTGAGATTAAAATTGGCTTGAGGCGAATTCGCCCGGATTAAAATGTTGTAATTTTGTTTTTCATGAGCAGGTTTCGCCGGTTTCTTGAACTGGAGTTTGTACTGATAAACTGGCGCAAGTTGTTCATTTGCGTAGTTTTCCAGCAACAATTTCCACAAGGCGGCAACGGTTTTGTACGGAACCTCAACTGGTACCGGTACTGCTATGAAATGCGGTAATTCGTTTTGCGCTCCTTCACCAAGACTCCAAAAATCATCTTGAGAGTTTGGTGTTTGAAAGGGGTCAAATTTCTTGTAAATGTTCTTCACATTGTCCTGAAAAACTTGCTTGAAAAAAACAAAAGTGGCTTAGCTCACACATTCAAAAAAGGAGTAGAAGAACTGATCAAGAAATGTAAAATTACAGAGGAGTAATTCCAATAATTACAGTGGAGTGGTCCGCGTGTCTTTGACGTTGGCTTTGACTTTGACTTGTGCTGCTGAAGAGAACAATGAGAATGAAAGAGACAGGAGAGAAGAGTTTAAAGTTGGGGCCGGACATTTAACCCTTTAATTATTTCACATTTAACTGCAGCTCATTTACTCATTTACTCACAATCAAATCTTACAACTGTAAATTATGCAACTGTCATTTTGTTATTTGGATGTGCAAAATCATCAAGCGTGTAAACGTTGAAACATTGCAAAATTTCAATACATCAAGTCAGTGTCAAAGTCTTAGCTAATGGCCGATTGTCTTGGACTTTATGACTTTTGAAGATTGGAGACGTTGGAAAAGTTTGTCCCATTTCTTCCAAGTTGCTGAGCTGAGCTGGCGGGAAGTGGAAACTGGGAAACGCGGGAATTGATTTTGAATAAAATGCGTCATTTCTATGAACATGCGTTGACAATTTCAACTTTGTTGTAGAAATGACAAATGACAAATACGATGAATACAATTTGATTTTTGAGCTCGGCGGCTTCATCTACGTCTTTCATGTGATTTTATAGCCACTCGACGCATTTTTATAGCCCTCTCAATAAAAATGGAGCAAGGAGTTGCATAGTAAATCGCAAGTACATTCGTAAGGAGATTTAAAGCGTGTCCATTGTGTTGTCCACATTGAAATATGAATCGCTCGCTACTGTCGCTTCTCCTTTCAAGTCACTCTGTACTCTGTAGAGGCGGACTGCGATTGATTAGGTCAATGAACTGGTCATGGCCATGAGCCAGAACCGGAACCGGAACCGAAAGGATCCGTCAGATTTCCTGGTTCATCTTTTTTTCATCGCCCTCTTGTTTTTCAGTACGTTTTTCTACAGATAATTATTTCCATGTATTGTAGAAAAATGGCTACTTATTTTTACACGAGTTTTGCTGATTGTCGATTCCAGACGCAGTTTTGGTTTCGGTCAACGGGGATTCCTTTGGATCGGCGGTCACTGCAGATAACGAAAATGAACAAGAGGAAAAGGATACGGTCGAGTCATGCGGTGGATTTGGATCGGGTTGGACGAGATACAAGGACAACAAATGTCTCAAAGTGATGGGAGTCGGAACTCAAAGTGAAGGACAACTCGCTTGTTACAATGAACAACGGACGCTCACCGAATCAATCCTTCATGTTCGAAGTAAAACTTGAACTTTTTATCCGCCATTTTGTTTTTCTTTGCCCGCCATTTTGTTTTTTTTCCCCGATTTTTTTCAATTGCCCGCCATTTTGTGTTTATTTGCCCGCAATTTCGTTTTTCTTTGCCCGCCATTTTGTTTTCTTTGCCCGCCATTTTGTTTCTCTTTCCCCCTTTTTTCAATTACCGGCCATTTTGTTTATCTTTCCCCTTTTTTTCAATTACCGGCCATTTTGTTTATCTTTCCCCTTTTTTTCAATTACCGGCCATTTTGTTTCTCTTTGCCCGCCATTTCGTTTCTTGTTGCCGCCATTTTTATTTCAAATTTCAAGGCTTCTACAAATTAATCCCTTTTAGTCGTATTGCGTATGACTTTAATTTTAAAATGTTCAATGTCAACGTCAATGTCAAAGGTCCGGAAGAGCAGGATTTCCTGGCCAAGATGATTTGGATGGACAATGGAGAAAAGTATGACAATGTGAGTTTTTGGCTCGCTCGTCGTCACAGGGTGAATCGGATCGTTCGTGAACATCCTGAAGAGGCCCATTTCCAAGGTCAAAGTCCAGGTCACGTGCCAGGGCTAACAATGAATGAGCCGGAAATTTGTGTCCACATGGAGCCCCCTCTAGGTGACCGGAAAGAAACCACATGTCAGCAGCAAGGTCTGGCTATTTGTCAAAAACCGCAAAAGTGGACCTACCAACGATGGGGCTCCCTCACCCGCTCCATGAAGGACCTCATCCAAATGGCAAAGGGGATGAAGGAAGCGGTGGACGAGATGGAAAAGAAATTGGGCCCTCTGTGGAATGAGTTTGAAAGGAGGACAAAAAGATCCATAGTCTTGAGCTCCAGATGTGTCAAGAGGGTTTCGGAACTTCGGGAACAAATGACTGACATATCCAATGCAATGAAGAGGGCACAGCGGGACCTGGACATTGTACAAAAAGCCCTCGACTACCTCAAGACAAAATTCGATGGATTCAAAGATGTCGTCGGCGCCTTTAGAGTGGAACTCGCAGAGGCTAAAGGTGTTATTAATGGCGACAATCTTCCCAGTTCCAGTTCCACTTCCACCACGAGCGAAGCTTCTAAAGCTGATGACGAGACTACTGAAGCGTCTGCAGATGAAGAAGATACAACAGAAGCCCCAGAGCAAGAAGAAACAACAGAACCCTTTTCTTTCTCAATGAATATTGACATGAGTAATGCCGCTACAATTCAAGACGCCTTCAAGAAGGGCGAAAAGATAGAAAAAGATAGGAAAGAGAAAGCAAAGAAGGGAAAAAAGAAAGACAAGAAGAAAAAGGGAAAAAAGAAGGGCAAAAAGAAGGACAAAAAGAAGGACAAAAAGAAAAAAGAAAAAGAAATTGTGACTGAAGCGGTAATTTATTATTTTAAAATGTTTTAAATTTTCCCACTCACTTTTTGGGCGCTCTATTTTTCAAAAATCCTTAATTTTCTGGTTTTCTTGTTTTCTCATTTCTGTTTAGCCGAAACCAACTGAAAAGCCGTCTACTGGAGGGAGCTCTGGAGGTTGCGGAATACTCGGCCTGGGCTGTATGTTTAACCTCTTTGGAAAAAAATAAGCCGTGCGGGAGCGCCAACTCAAAAATAGCACAAAAGTTCCAAAACTCGCCTATTTTATTAATAATAAATCCTTTTAAAAATCTTTATCACAATTCTACATTCTTCATTATTCATTATTGATTATTCATCCGCCGCCTTTTGAGGCGTTAGCAAAATCTCTTTTAGCTCTTCCGCGCCGCAATCTTGAATGACGACGTCCAATTTTGGCCGGTCTTCGTCATCCACCGCAATATTTTCAATTTTTCGAATGACATTCTGTCAAAAAAATAGTAAAGGTTTTTTACGAGTCTTCATTCATTTTTAATTCGATTTATTTGAGATTTTTGTGATTTTACTAAAGGATTTTTTCACTCATAAAAATTTACCATTCCACTAAGAACTTTTCCAAAAACGACGTGTTTGTTGTTCAAATGATCCGTTTTTGCCACCGTGATGAAAAATTGACTTCCGTTTGTGTCTGGACCTGAAATTTACAGAAATGACGGAAATGCAAAATTTAAATAACATTTATCGTAAAAATTGTGCAGACAGAAATACGCAAGCGGTTTTGAATTTTGAAATCTTTCAATGTCCAATGTTCAATTGTGCGATTACCCGAATTAGCCATCGATAGCCAACCCGCGCCAAAGTGCTTTAGGTTGAAGTTTTCGTCTGGAAATTGTCGACCCCAAATGCTGCGCCCACCTCGCCCATCACCTTTCGTAAAATCGCCGCCCTGTAGCATGAATCCTTTGATCACGCGGTGGAATTTTGAGCCTTTGTATCCCTTTTCTCGTCTTTTAGCCAGCTCCACAAAGTTTTCCACTGTTTTCGGAACCACTTTTCCGAAGAGGCCTATTTCAATCCGCTGCTTTTCTACCGAACCGCCAATCGAAATTTCGAACCAAACCTAAAACACAAATTTTCATTTACAAAAGTGGGAAAAACATCAAATCATCTTAAAAATATCAAACATTTTCTGAAATGACCTTGTACCTTGTGCGTGACTTGAACATCAACGTTTTTTGACACGGCCCCTTGAGAATTTCCATCTGGGTCTTCTTTTCCCCCTCCACACATTTTAGCTGACTTTGTTTATGACCGAGTTTTGAATAATGAATGATGAATGATCTCGTTAATAAAATTTAGTTGCAGATTTTGAAGAATGAAGAATGTCCATTTATTTACACAAGTTGAGGCGAAGAAAGATTTCTTTATTTGGAAACTTGAAGATTCCATAAATTCAAAATTCAAAATGAAATGAAATCATGGATTTGTAATTTGTTGATGTGGAATAACAAAAATTACAACATGGCAATTTTGCGGTGGTTATGACAACAGTGATTTAATTTTTTTTATTTTTGAATTTTTCCGAATTTTTGTAAACATTTAAAAATAAGCATCAATTTCGTACATGAAATTTGAAAAATTTCTCTTTCTCTCTAAATTCTTCATCATACATTTCAAAATACTAAAAGTTTCAAACATGAGCATAAAAGTCTTGGTGATTTACGAAACAATCCCAGTGAAAATTTTTGCGATTTGTTTCAAAAGGAACTTGTGAGCTCACAATCAGAACAAGTGAAATTCCCATCAGAAATCACATTTAAATTGAAACAATGTATCGTTTGAATGTCTCGCCGGTCCATTTTATGTGCCTTGTTTATTGTTGTTGCTGTTATTGTTATTTCGTTATGGTTTTATGCTGAATTTGAAATATTTGTGCGTGTTTCCCGCTGCCTTAAAAATGAAATGGACCAAAATTGTTCTTGTTCTTTCCCTCGGACTTGCGAGTTTGGTTCTGATTTTAATTTATCAAAATGTGTACTTGAAAAAATTCCCAAACCCCATAAGAAAATTCATGGCTCAAATGTCACAGAAAATCCCGTTTGTCGGAGTCAAACCCACTAGAAAAAATTCAACCGAAAATCCACAAAGCCACAAAATCCTTGGATTTTACAATAAAATCGGCCGGATGAAATTCAAAACGGAGAAATCAGAGTGAGAATTGTGAGAAAACATCAAAAGTCAGAAAATTTTTTACATCATTTTTGCTCATGAATTCTAAGCACTATTTTTGTCTTAATTTGTAATTTTAACCGTTTTTCTTTCAAGTGATGCTGAAAAATGGGCGAACAAGTACAAAAATACAAAAACGCAATGGAAAATCAAACTGGTACAAAAACTCAAGTCAATTCACAAGCAAATCCGGAAAACAGCGGAAAAGTTTTCGAATGTGTGAGCAAAAAATAAAAGATTTTAATCATTTTTTATGGATTTGAAAAATCAAGTTTCATGTGGATTCATTTTCATTTCAGAAATCGTCAGATTTCTTTATTTGCTCCACAACCAAGGAAGCGAATCACCATGGCAACAGTCGGGTGCGGAAAAAGTCTGGACGACGCGATGATTCTCATAAAATCAGCTGTCATTTTCAGTCAAGATGCAAATTTGCACGTCATTTTGTTTACGAGTAAACCGGAAATTTCTAAAGCAGGGCAAAAAGTGAGCTTCAGAATTTTAGGTCGTTTCATTTCAATAAAACAATTTATGTGAAAATTAAAATGCTTTTGTTTTGCAGCTGACGGAATTGAAATGGACGGCGAATGAACTGGGCTTTGACTTTTCATTTGAGCTGCAACTCGA
>JAQGBH010006874.1:0-11808 GCA_034698265.1 Sminthurinus aureus
TGAAGAAGGAACGGAAGCTGCAGCAGCCACAGGTTCGTAAATTTAAAATGATTTGAGATTATAGAGAAAAAACAGTTAAAATTTAAGCATATGATTTTGTAATGAAAACTGTAGGTTTTGAACTGGCTGCAACTTCTTTCGGCTCTCAATTCAGAGTGAATCGACCGTTCCTCTTTCAAATTTTGGACAGCAAAACAAAGCAAATTTTGTTCACAGGCCGCGTGACAAATCCGCGAGAGTACGTGAGCCGTTAAAAAAATTAAAAAAGCACCGTTTGTATGTGTGGAATGTAGAGGATGCGGATGGACGAAGCATTTGCTAATTTATATTTGATCCACTTTACCCCATTTATTCTGGCTTTCTTTTCTTTCATGAACAAAACAAAGCAGCTTGATGACGCCTCGGACGGCTGATAAAGATGTTGCCGGTGAGGATGAAGATGAAGAGCGGTGCATTCCTGTGACTGTGGATGACGATGACGATGACGCTCAAAGTAAAAATACCGACGACAAATCTTCAAGTGAAACAACAACAAGCGCAGGAATGTTGGATGCCGACTCATTCCCATCAACTACCATCACAAATTTGATAGACTTTCAACTGTAGCTCCACGTTTTGTACATTTTCCGACGAGCTGGAGATTAGAGATTCGAGATTCGAGATTTGAGATTGGAGAAGGAAAAATAAAATGATTGGTGACGTTTGTTTCATTTCGTATTTTATTTGGCATGTTTTACTAAAATACAAATCCTGTTAATCTGGAGTGAGAACTGCTTTTGTGTTTGTACGCAAATAAAAAAACAAAACAAACAGAACATTCAAGCACAAACAAAATAGCTCAGCGATCCTCATTACTTTACATCGTTTCGTGGTTTTACTGTAGATTTCAGAATTCTCAGATGTGAAATCTCAGGAGGAAAATATCCACTTGATTACTCAATACTCAACTCATGAATTTTGCAACTTGTTTCTCTCAACGCCAATCAAGTATTCTCAGATTCTCAGAATAGTAGACGACAGAATGAAATGGAACAGAATAAAAATGCTAATGGATTTTTATAACAAGGTTGAATCGTATCATACAAAGTAGAAACATTTATCACATTCGTTCACTTTATCCATACGAATTTGGCTATAGATTTCAGCACGTTTTGTTAAGATGCAGTGGTGGTTTGTCCTGTTTTGTCAACTTGTTTGCCTTGGAAACCTCTTGTCTTTGCACTGGCTGGTCTCGTCTCTGGAGCTCTCGACACAGCACAGCTTACAGTGTTAGTTTAGTTCAATTCCATTTCATCCATCCAGATATTTGGCCTTTTCTTCTTCTTCTTGTTCAATGCTCGGGTTACACATCAAATCACAAGTACAAATGGAAGCATAAGATTAAAGTCTGGAGAAGGAAAGACAGTCGAGTTTGAGAGTTTGAACTGCTTCTCCTTTTTTTCTATCCATTTTCACAATATTTCGTTGCCTCCACAAATAAAACAAATCAAATCAAGAGTTGAGTAGAATTTACAAGAGTCCTTCAAATTTACTCATTCCGAAAAACAAACTGAGCAGAAAAAGGTAGCGGGAGGAATTTGGGATATTTTTGGTTAGCGGATTCTGATCCTGCGCTCACCTTCAAACATTTCCATCATTTGTTGTTTATTTTTTCTGTCAAATGTCAAATGTCAAAGCATCGAAAGCTACAAATTAAATTAAATTTAATCCGGAATCTCGAATGTGGGGAAGAAAAATGTTTCATGAGCTTTTAACTAATTTTCTTGTGTCAAATAAAATGAAACGCGTTTTCTTGTGTCAACTTGAAAATTAAACCATTTTTTGAAAAAAAAACAGTAGTATTTGAAATTTGGACAATTTTGACTTTTTAAGAATCTTGAGACTCCAGAATCCAGTCTCCAGTCATGATAAATCAGATTATAAAGAGCGCATAACAAACTGCATTGGAACATGGGAAAATGAGAGGTCAGAGGTCAAAGGTCAGACTTAAAACAAAAAGCCAAGTTAAAACAGAAACGTGTGAATTTTCCTTATACGTCAGATAAGAATTTCAAAGTTTTGCTGAATTTTGTGTAGAAAGGGGAAAAAATTTGCTGGCGGGATTTTTTTCAAAAATTGGTGACAAGAGACTTTTTTGGCGGAAACTTAGTTTATGTTGCCTTTTCAACATTTTTTGGGTTTATTTTTTTCTGTGAAGGGTAATTAAAATTGTTATCCATTTTTAATGCGAGGGAGCAAACTGATATTACAAAAAAAATTAGTGCTATTACTTAAAAAGCGACCCAGTCAATTGAAAAACGGATTTCCATGAAAACTTTCAATTCTTGTCTGCAAAATAATTATTAATTATAATTTTGCACCTAAGTAGGATTGTCAATAGCCTTTCTTTAGCCTTTCTGGTGAATTTTCTCTGTCTGCTTTCGGAAAGTAAAGCAAAATTTGAACAAATATACATTTTTGCTTGTCATGATTGATGATTCATAATTTATGGGGCGTAACTAATTGTAAAATCCGAAATTGTGATGAAAAAGTTTGGCATGGACCAGAAAAAATCATGATTGTTATTTTTTAATCCATCAATTCCTTCATTCATCGCATCGTGAAAGGCGAAACGAAGATTGTGCATTTGTACATTTTTTATGCTCTATTCTCCTTTCCTCCTTTTTGCATCGTATGAGCAAATAATTTACATTGATTTGGTTTCATTTGAGTTGAGTTGATTTCAAGTCCAAGGAAATGACTTTGAACTTGCCATTTCTTTTAGTGTGCATTTCACAAAGTTGAGGATGCAGGAAAACCAAAACCAAGATTTGAGTCCCATGTTTCACTTGATGCATTCTGAATTGTGAGTACAATGCCATTCTTGTTTGTTCAATTCAATCGAGTTTTGAGTCTCGAGTGTTGAGTATCGAGTATCGAGTCAAGTGGATTTAAGAGCCAATTCCCTGAGAAACGGAGAGAAATTAGAAAAACGCAACACAACAGACAACTGACAATCAGCCAACACACTTAACATTCATCTCACTGGGATTCTCAGAACAAAGGTCAAGGGTCAAATCCACAAGATTCTAGATTCATAAATTCATGAGATTGTGGAATTTACTAGGAAATTCATTCCATATATTTAATATTTATCGCAAGATATTTTACGTTTACACTTGAGAGTATTTAATATTTATCTCTTGGTGAATTAATAAATATTGTAGATGCGCTATAATTTTGTATTACTCCCAGACTCTAGACTCTAGATTCTGGATTTGCAGTCAAATTGAGACCAAATGATAGAAATAGAAGCAAAGACAGAGTTTTTACAACTGTTTTGACTCATATCTAAATCATACAATGTGTGCACTAGACCACGCCAAAATATCAAAATGTTCGGAAATCCAAAGTCTCCTCCGTTCATATAATTTCTTTTGGTCTAGAAGACATGCAAAAATTGCTTATTTTGGGCCCCAAATAAAGCAAGGTTTGCATGTTTTTTTTACCAAAAGCAACAATGTGAGAGGATAAGAGTTTGAATTTCTAAACAAGTTGGCTTTTTGACAACGCCTAATGTAGTAGCATCATGCAAAATATTCATTTTCATTTATTCCGTACAGTTTCCACTAACATCTAAATCCTTGTGTATCGCATGAATTTGCTCTATTTGGAAATTCGAGTCTTCTCGCTTCTTGACTCACACTGACCTTCTCTCACCCCAAATTGGGGTCCCCAATCTCTTTCCTCTCTTTCTTTTTATCCTAGCAATTTCTCACTACTCAGCTCTCATTACATCAAGTAATACATCTTTAAGTCTGGAGCGGGAGCAGACGTTTAAATTTGAACTGTTCTCATTTTACTTAATTAAAATACTTCTTCTTCAAATACCCAAAGAAAAATTTAGCAACATTGAAATTCAGGTGAGTCCATAACATCAAAACGCCAACCACTTAAAAAAAGGATTTTGATAGTTTTAATTCGTTAATTACGAGTTTTGGCTGTGGATCAAGTCATTTTAAAGGAAAAATCCGTCTTTTCTGAAAAGTGACAAATCACATTTAAAATGAGTGCGGCGCATCTGCTTCCGCACCAAGTTGAAATTCTCTACGATCTACAGGGTTCACAAAATGAGACACAGGTTCCATTTTGTGCGGGAATTATACTATCCTCGTATCTCATCGTCACCGTCGCCACTTGTCTGGAGGGAAGAAATCAAAGCGCCATTAAAATCAGAGCTGGGCGGGAAAATCAAATAGACCAAATCCGCACAGTTGATGAATTTTATTCCTACGCGGCGCTGGATAGTGACCCCTCTCCATTTGACCTGGCGCTTATTCGTTTGAACTCAAAATTAGAGCTTGACAACTTTCACACTTCCAAAATTAACTACGACCAAAGTCAAAATGCAGTCCCAGAAAATCTTGGTAAGCAATCAAAAAGCAAATCTGAAAAAATGAAAATGAGGCGACATTCAAAAAATGAATTTTCACTAAATACGACGACCATTAAAAATTAATTTACTTTTTTTGTTTTAAATTTTCCTTAGCTTGTCGAGCTTCTGTTTGTCAGAATGATCGTGAAACCAGCAATGTGAGAACAGTTATTTTGTCTAGATGCTCTGAAATTTTGGAGAGAAAAGAAGAGAAAAATTTCGTGTGCACGGAGCCGATTTCAAACGTAGCGGGAGGCGGGTACCAGAACTGTCAACTGCCGCTCGCTGGGAGTAGTTTAATCTGCACAAACCCAGAAACAGGCGAGTTTGATTTCCTGTGCGGTGTACTCGCTATAAATTCTTCAACTGACGCACGGAACAAGATGAAAAACAGTGGGAAAAGGGTGTATACGAGCGTTGATGCATATTCTCATTGGATTCAACTCGCTTTGGGGGAGGACGAAACAGGTGAAAATTAAAATTGCCTCTTAAATGTCTTAAATTTGCTTTTAAAACCTAATTTGGCCGAGCTTAACAATCCCCGGGAAATTTGGTGGTTGGTGGGCGGAAAAGTGGTCGGAGTGTCCGAAAATGGCTGGAAAACGGTCGTTGTAGCTGCAAAATGGTCGGAGTGGTTGGAAAGTGGTCAAAGTGGTCGCCGACCAACGACCGTAAAGCATCGACCATAAACTTTATAGTAAGCCGACCACCATTGAGTGGGATTTGAACCCAGACTTTCCGCCTACCGTATAGAACCTAGACCACTGGGCCACGAGGCCTTCATTCAAACTCCTTCGGCTTTTGCTTCCTTTTACTTCTACTTCCAAAAGCCATACGCGTTTGAATGAAGGCCTCGTGGCCCAGTGGTCTAAGTTCTATACGGTAGGCGGAAAGTCTGGGTTCAAGTCCCACTCAATGGTGGTCGGCTTACTATTAAGTTTATGTTTGGTGCTTTAAGGTCGTTGATCGGCGACCACTTTTCGACCACTTTTCGGACCACCGACTACCAAATTTCTCTGGCATTGTTAAGCTCAGCCTCTAATTTTGATAATTTGTATCCATTTGTTATTTAAAAATTTGCGCCGGTTTGTAATTTATGATTTCAGTTCAAGCTGATGATTTTGGCCTGGGTGAGTATTTAAATCAAAAATTACAAAACATTAAAAATAATGCGAGACAGCCAAGGATTTCTTATTACAAACGCTCAACGATTTATGAGTGATTTTTACGATGCGAAGCAGAGTATTGTTTTGTCGTGTCCGTGCACATTGGGGTAATATGAGACAACGAAACTAGCACCATCTAGTGGGAAAATTTTTATTTAGGCAGCGCCCTCTAGCGGGGAAATTTTCAACCTAGTGGACAAGTTTATTATGTGAATTTGTACATGTCAGCGGCACCTAGTGGGAAAATATTTAACTAGTCAGCGCCCTCTAGCGGGAAAATTTTCAAACTAGTGGACAAGTTTATTATGTGAATTTGTACATGTCAGCGGCACCTAGCGGGAAAATTTTTAACCAGTCAGTGCCTTCTAGCGGGAAAATTTTCAAACTACTGGACAAGTTTATTATATATGAAGAATTCTTATACGCTGCTTCGCATCGGGAGCCTAAGCATTTATGCTTTGTAGGCGATATAAAATTCTCACGGAGGGAGGATTTTTGAGTTTATTTATTTTATTTGTGATTGACCAGAAGCGACTTCATTCGGTGGAACAATAGTCAATCAAAGTACAGATCCGGTACCATATCAATTGAGCATCCAACTTAATGGAACTGGTCATGTTTGTGGTGGAGTCATTTTGGACAAAAAAATAGCTCTTTCCGCTGCCCACTGCTTCACAGAAAACAAAGATCAATACACAGTCGTCGCTGGGAAAAAATTTCTGGACAAAACAGACTCAACAGAGCAAATTTTTCAAATTGAAAAACTTATCCCACACCCGAAAAGCAAATTAATTTTTAAAACAGGGACATTGAGAACCTTTGACATCGCTATGATCCAGATCAAAGGACAATTCAATTTCACTGACACACGTCGAGTCAACAACGTCTGGATTTCATCTCCAGAAATTCCAAATTCCGGTTCCGGTTTTCAAGGTGAGTAAAACACAAACTGTGTTTATTCCTGATTTAGTGACATAATTGACTGAATCAACGACATAAATACAAACATTTAAATTTCGAAAAGGAAGCATAAAACAAATGAAAATCTTATCCGTTTCACTGTTTTAGGTTTAAATGGGACTGCAACGGGTTGGGGTAAAACGGGAACTCATGCTGACCGTTCAAATGTCTTAATGTCCGTCGAGTTGGAATTGATGCGGCACGAAGAGTGTAAGAACAAGTGGGGATTTTTAAAGGAACACATGTTGTGCGCATTTAACAACTTTTCAAATACTTGTCAAGGTGATTCCGGAGGTCCTCTTGTCCTAAAAAGCCACCCCATTGGACAAAACACGACGCAAGATCTGCTCGTAGGCATTTCATCTTTTGGTCCAAAGGACTGTGAGGCACAAAATCAACCAAACGGATTTACAAATGTCACCTCATTTTACGAGTGGATTGCAAAAGAACGATCCAATTCCTTGTGCTCGCCCTTTCAGTTTCAGTGTTTCAACGGCCAGTGCGTTGACGAGGAGCTGCAGTGCAATTTAAAATTTGACTGTCACGATGGATCTGATGAAAAACTGTGCCAATCTCTCTCTGGATTCAAACGTAAGGCATTTTGTTATTTAACGTGGAAACGGCAACCAGAGGATTTTTGACTTTATCATTGTACCAGTAAAAACGCCCGTCCAATGACGGGACACAAATCCATATTCAGAGGTCAAAAATCTTCCTATTTTTGACAGGCGCTTATTTTTACCCAACCTGCATAAAAATAATTTGGGCGCTTCTGGGAATTAATATAAGGAAAGCCGATGTCAAAGCCCAGTAAAAGTAGAGAATAACTTGGCATTTTAAATACGCTGTCAGTAATCGGTTATCTTTGTGCTTCTATACTTTGAGCTCCTTGCGGCGGATTCATCAATCTTGACCGAGAGCGGGAAATTGTGTACAAAGTACCATCAAACCAAAACGAGCGTCAACGGGACTCGATCTGTCTGTGGGTAGTTTCAACTGGGCGAAAAGACGACGGAGCTTCGATTAAAGTAACAATTTTGGACAATCCATTTGCTCAATTTAATCCGGAGTCAGACATTATCTACGTCAGACACAGTTTCACAAATGAACAGAGTACAGTTTACACAACAATGTGAGTAATAATAAGTTTAAAATTGGTGTAGTTATAATTTGTACGGATTTTCTGAGACAACGACGCATTAAGTGTTAAATAATGGAGTAAAATGTGTAAAATGTTTGCTTTTGAATTGGATGAAAAGGAATCAAGTGGGAGCGAATTACACAGTGGGTGGTTCATTCATGACTCTGTATTATCGATCAAATTCCTCAGCCCTAAACGCCGGATTTCATTTGAAACTCAAGGACTCTATAAGCAAAAGTAACATGACGGAGCGACTAAATGTCAAACTGGTCACAATACCAAATGCAGACTTGAAAACAGGAGAAATCCGACAATTTTCATATCCATCGTCCGTCTCTGTTGGTGAAGCCTCCAACTCAACATCAAACTACTCAAGTAACGAACGCACATTTTTCATCCTCAAACCTCAAAATTCGGGAACAAAAATCCGGGTCAACTTGACCTTTGTGGACACTGAAGCAAAATATGACTGGCTCCAAATAAACACTTACCGAACCATCCCAACCAATCTTAAAAGGTTAACACACAAAACAAAACAAATAAAAAAACACAACATTTTTAATTCCAATTCTTCGTCCAGATTAAACTCACAGCCGCGGCAATACTCAAAACTCAACAGTCAAATAAACAACGTTATTATTATTGACAATACAAAAACACTAATCGAAATTTGAAAACAGGTTTAGTGGTCGGAGCAACTGGACCGAAAAGATTTTGGAGGGACTGGCAGACAAGCCTCTTGTATTTTATTTTCATTCAGATGGATCGCGAGAAGGAGAAGGATTCAAAATGGAATATTCTGAAATAATGGCGCCAAAATCAGGTACACTTTTTACCTTTTCCTCGGTATTTCAAAATCTTCCAACAGTAAAGATTAATTTTATATGTAAATTCCTTTTCCTTGTTTAAAAATAGCTGCGTGCGGTGGCTTCATTCGGCTGGAGAGAGAACATGAAATTTTGTACAAAGTTCCGACAGAGCTTCAAGGTGAGAAAACAGTTTGTGTGTGGGTGGTTGCAGCTGCTGAGGGAAGTTCCATCGAATACGAGGTCTACAACAATTCAAGAGCCCACTTTGAGCCGTACAACAGCGATCTGCACGCCATCTACAATTTCTCAATAAATAGTTCCAGCTATTTGAACATGTACAAAAATGAACATTTTACACTACAGCCGACATTTCAAATGCATTTGTTTCTTCTTTCTCTCTGGTTTTTTTGCTCATTGTTAATCATCCGTATATTTTTCTTACCTTTTGAATTTTGACATTTGTAAAATTAGATTGAGCAAAGACAAAACATGGATTATCGAGGAGCCGTTTGTCTTGCTGTATTTCCGCACAAATTCATCCGGTCCAAACTCCGGGGTTCACATCCGCCTAAAAGAAGCGGGTAAAATGGAGGCGCAAAATCCCGTAAACTATTTGGAACTCACCGCTGGCACAAATTCCTCAACTGAAACATTTAAATATCCTCAGCCTCCCGCCACCAACTACACGAACAATGAAAGAACCTTCATCATTGTCAAGCCGAGAGCTCGCCATGGAAAAATAAAACTGGATTTAAAATCCGTAGACACCGAAAAAAATTATGATGGATTGCAGATTTTGTCAGTCCAACTAGAGCCAGTTTTACATATTCGGTAGCGTTCCTTTGGTCATTTTTGACATATTTTATGATTATGATTTACATTCTGAATCCTGATTTTAGGAGTACATTTTGATTTTGATGTGTTTTTGTCAAACCACAGATTTACTGGTGACACCTCGTGGTGGTGGCGTATGAGAAATGCTCACGTTTTCGAGGCGGAGGAAGAAGAACCTTTCATCATCTATTTTCACTCCAACCAAATCATCACAAAATCTGGTTTCAAATTCTCTTACTCCGAACAAATTTCAAGGAAACCTGAAGTCACAACAAGTAAACGCGTGAGCAAGCTGAAAAAATTTTTGGGCTTGGGGAAAATTTGAAAAAGCCAAGAACCTCAAACAGCTTCTCGGAGTCTCCAGAAGCCAAGAAAAAAATTGGGAGGCTCCCAAATTCAGCTCCTTCCACAAATGCCACTTTAATAATTTTCAGAGCATTTCCAAGAATTTTATACTTCTTTTCGAAAATCCCCTCAACTCAACTCAAAAGTCAAAAATGACTCTTTTGTTTCATCTTCAGGATTTTACTCGTGGAAAATGGAATAAAAAATTACTTATTTTGTACCAGCAAAATTTTGCAAGAAAAATTTACAAGGGAAATGTTCATTATCTTCATTTCAATTATTCGTGTAGGTGAAAAAGGATGCAGTTTGCACTGGTTTTTTTGTAAAGTCTAAATTTTTTTTGCATGTGCTAAAACACAAAATAGGTATTTACTTGCAAAGATTGGCAATTTTTGCAGAATGACGTGATTTGTTAGGTCAAGATTATGCACTATTTATCATTTTTCATGGGCAAACTAAATTAAATTTATCATCAATGTAAATTGCAAATGGAAAATTAAATATTGTGTCAACGTCAAGACTCAAGAATTACAAACGTGTGACTTTTAACCCTGAAATACTTTGACTTCATCGTGTAGTGTGTAAACTGTAGAGTTTCATATTTCCTAGCACAAATTGAGACGAAAAAATTATTGAGAAATGATTGAATTGAGACTTGAGAGTTGAGAAGGAGAGAAAATTGAATGGAATTAAATTGAGATAAATATTCCACTTGTTTCTTCTGTCGCGAGTCTCGAGTCTTGAGTTTTGTATCTGGAATTCTAATCTACGATCTAGATCGTACGAACTACGATTATTTTGTCCTCCCACTGAATTTAATAAGCGAGAACGAGGTCAATGATTTGCTGGACGGCAAAGTCTAGAAAATTGGGGCATGTTAGTCTTTCCATTTTATAAAGGCCATCTTTCACTCCGAGCCACGGAACTGAGCCCAATAACTGTTCAATGTATTTTTTCTCATCTCTTGTTCCATTTGTATTTCGATCCGATCTTTTCATATGGTTTGACAGTTGACAAATTTCTCTTTTGAGCTCTGCGACTTTCTCTGGGATTTCGTAGGCTTTGCCAAAGCTCAAATTATAAAGAAAGAATCCTTCGAGAAACAAAATGCCAAAAACGGCAGCATACGGCCAATTTTCCACTTCCACCATTTTTATCAAACCAAATCCACCAAAAATGGAAGCGCAGAGAGCGATGAGTTTGGAATAGTAAACGATACTCGACAAGCTCAGGTTGTAATATTGTGTCCAGATGTGGACAAGTTGGAGGCTTTTGAGTGCCTTGAAAATTTTCTCCTTTTCTCCGGGACTTTTCCTTTTGTCCACGTGGCCTTTGATTTTTGTCAAATCCATGATGGCAAATTGAGTCTCTTCTTGAATTCGGTGCATCGCGTAAAACATGTAGAAAACGTAGACGATGATCATGACGAAAAAAGTATAAACAACGGAATCAAAGACAAGGACAGAGAAAAATAGCGGAGAAAATCCGGATCTTTGTTCAGGCGGAAGGAGAGAAACGAGGAGGAGCGGAAATGACGGATCGGCAATGGAAATTATTGGAGTCATTCCAGCGAGTGGGTAGACAAAAAGTGGGAGATTTATGATCAAGAGTTCTTTTGGCGTATGAAATCCAAATTCGAGACCGAATTTCCATGGACCATTTTCAGCGGGCTCTAAAAAAACAAAACCAATAGCACTAAAATTGCGTTTTAAACATACACTTTTAATTGTGATGGATTTTAGACAATCTTTTACACAATTTTCCAAAATTTGAACCCTAAATCATAATTGGCAGTCATAATCTGTAATTTACCATCGTCCAAATGTTTGAAGACTGAATTGAGAAAGAGAGCGACGGGCTGGATCGTGTCAAAGATAAAGATGGAAAATGTGGCCATTAGAAGGATGCAGCAGGCGGAGAAGCAGATCATCAGCGTCATTCGATTCAGCTCTTGTTCCACGTCTTCCGTCACCAAAAAATGAACCGTTGAAAACGTGTAAGCGAGAGTTCGAATCGAAGCGAGGAGAAACCAGCCAAAGCAAATCATGTTTTTCCACCAGACTTTGTGACCAACTCTGAATCTGGGATAATTCTTTGAGCTCGGATCAACTCTCAAAGGAGTCATTTTTATCCACGACC
>JAQGBH010006875.1:0-11807 GCA_034698265.1 Sminthurinus aureus
GTTTTATTTAACACAGAGGAATTTGAGGCTGGAGTTGAGGAAGAACATCAACAGAGCTCGGGTCAGGAAATTTTCGTAGGACGTTGCGCCCAAATCCGGTAAATTTAAACCACCTGCCGACGCAAAGCCACAGGACGTGCCCTAAAATCAAATCAATCCAAACCAAAATCCCATCAAAATTTAAAACCATTTTAAAAACTTAATTTAAATTCCTGTGAATGTCAAATATCAAATGCCAATGCATTGGCATTTGATTTTGTGACCATTGCAATGGTCACGAAATTCCCATTTAAATCAACTTTAATGTAAGAGAAAAAGCCTTACATTAATTTGATCTCCTGTTTTTGTATTGAAAGCTTTTTGGAGCCCATGGAAAAACACAATTAAAATATTTTTCCACTTCTCCATTTTTCGTTTTTAGCTTGAAGGACTTGGACGGATTTGGGCTGTAAATTTTGCAACATGAGAAATTGAAGGTTATTAAAAGTTTTGTTATATATATGTGATGCTGAGACACGAGGCACGTAATGCGTATTTTGTTTTCAATATTTTCATTTGATATTCATGGCTAGAAAATTCAGCTGGATTTTATATTTCATGAGCTCAAATATTTTCTCCGTTAAGTCTCTCATTCTCTTTTTCATTTGGATTTAATTTGTTAAGACCGAGAGAATGAAGAAATTCTTGGAGGCCAAACACCCAACGCACACACGCAAATGACACTGCTTTGGATACAACATAATTCATTGAGAAAACACGGAGAGACGATGACAACCAAAAATCAGAAAATACAAAGACGCAGCATCGTTTAAATCGTTGCAACTCGTCAAAATGCACTTGATTAAATGTATGTGGCTTTGTTTATTATTTATTACACATGCTTTAAACTGATTGAATTCCAAATACCGTATTTTTCCGAATGATTCCCCTGGGGAATTATTTGAAACATTGGTATGTACATAATGCTTAATCCCATAAGGGGGGGAATTATTAGAGGTTGGGGAAACATTTGGAAAAATACGGTATATGTAGTTTCTACTTGTCAAAAAAATACTCAAGATTATTCCGCTTTAACACAGAGTTGGACATAACACGTATAATATTATATTATATGTAGCACTCTCACCTCATTAACATAATAATAATATATAGAATATTTTTAAAAGATTTCTCCATAGGTCATTAAGTGTAATAAGTAATCAAGTTGTGATACAGTACATTCCCAGTTCGGATTTCACAACAAAAACTACTTTTGTAGGTTATAGACACACACAAATGAACTTAAATTACTTATATGTTCTGCTACAGTTTACAGTCATAAGTCACAAAAGTCACTACTGAAATATCCAGTTTGATGACAAAACCATAAGGAAAATTTTACAAACCAAATTCATCATAATATTATATATGCACCCACTTTTGTATACTCGCAAACGGAGATCAAAAAACATAATAATTATTTGATATAATATGGTTTTTATTGCATATCATAAATCAGAAGGAATATCAGAATATATTCATGTTATTATGTAATTCAATATTAAGTACTATAATAAAGTTTTAGGAATAGGATGCCTCTGGAATTATACATAGTCGTCATATTGTCTACGGATATATATATATCGTATAATATTATGTCTTGGTTTCTACTGGTGTTGAAAAACTAATGAAAAGAAAAACAGTAGTAGGACAACAGAATATTAAAATTAGTTGTACATATATTGAACACCATATATGGATTATAGAGTAAAATATTATGTAATACTTAGTGTTTCATAATGTCATTACAAATATCGGTAATATGCCTATGAATATTTTGTGTTCAAAGAAAGAGGGTTTAACTCTCTGCCTATAACTTTTATCTGCTTGGTGAAAGAAAAAAAAGATGGGAAGGTTTTCTGCTCAATTTGCTTTTATTTAAAGATTCATGCTTGTCTATATGTTATATGTATCGTAATTTTTATTTATTTCAAGAGCACACTACACACATGTACAGTCGGTACAATATATCTAAATGTACATTACATAAATGGAGAGATTATATGGATATAATATTATGTGTATCATAGATGTCTATGAACTGTGAACTACATTAGAAAAAATATAGTTTTGTTTGTGATATTTCTTATATGTGGTATAAGTTTTGATGTGCATTAAGCATTGCATTGCCTTTGTTGTGTATTATATCAGTAGTATTTACTTGTAACTTTCAACCAGTAGTAGCGTTGTTATTACTATTATGCGTACATAAGTCTAAGTATGATCTGTGACGTTATCTATTTCTTTGTATACATGCAATATTATGTTGAACTCACTGAAACGGAAATGATGGATTCTGTTGTTGACAGATACATTGGGAACTGTTTCGTGGAACTCCCACTCGGAGACAGGCGACGAAGAAATTTCTCTGTCGCCAAGCTCGACACCTAATAGTCTGACCACCGAAGGACCAGAGGTCAATTTCACAATCGGACAAACGGAACAAACGCCATACGCTTGCCAATATTGTGAAAAAGCATTCCCTCGTTTATCTTACCTGAAGAAACACGAACAAGTAAGTAAATCCTTTCAACATTAACTTGTGTCATGCATAGTGCGTAGTATATTTATATCACGTTATAGTCATTATGTATATACTTTGTTATACATTATACATATTATATTATTATAGTTTATAGTATTTCTTTCACTTTTTCCCATTTTCAACTCACACATCAAATTGTACAAATATTTAAGATAGTAGAAAAGATAGATATTGATGCAAGATTGATTAAATAATGCAATTTTCTTCTCGAGTCCTTAAGGGATTTACATTTTTGACAAGTAAATGGTCCCACTAATGATCATGTGATAGGTGAAAAGAATCAATCATAGTACCTTTTCAAAAAGAATCATCTAGGTCATGATGAATGCGATTCCCTATGGAAAATGCAGACCTATGGCATCAAAAACTTTTTTTTTACTTTCTCTTCTCTTTCTTCCCATGTATTATAATACATTTAAGGTATTATGGAACATTTACTTGAAAAATTAGTAATCATCTTATATATTTATGATTTTACAATACATATATATAATATATTATAAATTATAACATAATGAGTCATTACTAATGACATAATTCATAATGTTAATTCTGGTACTAAAGATTGGTCGTATGTTTATATGACCAGAATAATTTATCATGAAAATGTTATATATAGACATCATTACTCAAAACAATGAAAGACACTACTTGATTCTCTTCATGGACACAAAATCGTAGAAGTAGAGTGTGTATAGATTTTTGGAAGATAGAGTCAAGTAAAAATCGGATACTTTTTTGAACAAAAGATGGACTTTGGAGTAACAGAATAAGAGGAATAATAACCAATAACAAATGAATTGGTATGTTTTTTAGGCTGAAATAATGTGAGCCACAAGCAAAAATATGTTTTACCAATACACTTATACACGCATCCATCCGTGTAGTGGATAATCCCTGATCAATTATGTATTTATAATGTTTAAGACTCTCTTGTACATAAACTACATATATGATCCTTTTTCTCCACAGGATTTTGAAGAATTCCGGTTTCCTCTATGTTTCGAATATACAATATTATATAAATTTGGTCTAGAGATGTATTATGGCCGTATTTTGGATATACATGTACTATGTTTGCGTACTCTAGAATAATATCATAATATTTATTATCATACGGAAAGAGAGAAACTCTCAAGACTCCCTACTTCCTGACCATAAAATTCTTGATTCATATTCCCCCGTGTCCGTAATAAGTGCATACATACTTAAAGCTGAATCTTCATGTGAACACTCAAGTTTACTCTCTACATACATATTTTCACACAGTGAGATAGCCTGGTATGGCAGAAATGGTATGTATAGTTGTAGGTTTAATATAATAATATATAATATAATATTTATGTATTATGGATAAATTCATTGCTATACTTTCACCTTATGTAAGTATGTGGACTGCACATGTATAATATCGTTTATATAATATACAATTTCTGCCCTCCCAGGCAATCCCATGGTAATGCTATATGGCTGTGTAATATATTTGAAATGTTGACTAGTTGATTGAGCACTCTGGACCATGATGTCAAGCAGTGATAAATATTATTGATGGAAAAGAAAAGACCTTTTTTTGACGATTTTAGGGTCTCGTTGATATTATGGTTGATGGTACAGCATGCTTTTTGACTGTCTTTGCTGATAACTTCTAGCTGGGTGTCCTAGTCTCTATTTTTTTTGTCTTTCTTTCATATATTATGTATTCGTGTAACTTGATGTACAGACTATATAATAACATTGTCTTATTTCCTTTCTCTGTAAAGGTAGTAGGGATAAAATTTTGATGATCGCGATGATAATTCATGTATTTTGGCTTCATATAAAAACTGAGAAAGTGTACATTTCTTTTCATAATGTATTTCATCATTATGCGTATATACCTACTCGTGTGTTTCAACTCAAAACTCAAAGTATAGATTTCTTTTCCTTTATCTCTCATATATCTAAACTTTATACAGGAGTACATTACAGAGTACATGCCTTCTCATTTTTCCAAGTAGATACGTCTGACAAATATGTGCGTTAAAAAATACAAAAAAAAAAATCTTTTCATCTAAGTAAAGCCTAGTGATTTGTACAATAATTCACAACACAATATTATAATATGTTGTATTTAGAGTATTTTAGAGGAGACACTATTGTAACTTTTAAAATGTTCCCACATACAATGAAAGTATCATACCTACAAGACATTTTGTTCGTAAATTATAAAATCGTCCAAGTCTCCATAAAAATGACAAAAGTAGAACAGCATATCATAAATAATTATTTGATACACTGAACACGGATCATCACTGAACAATTAAAGGACAAGTGAAAGAAAGAATGAACTCTCAGATAGCTTTTCTTGTAAATTATAAATCAATTTGAACGTGTAATGAGTTGTTTCAAAAATGTTACTTTTCTAAGGGTACACAGTGTATAAGTATAATCTATATACTATATAGTCTATCATACGTCAGACGTAAATTGTGTTATTTAGAAAGGTTCATTATTACAGAAAGAATGGCAAAATTCTGTTTTGTTCCTGTCAAAAAACGGTTTCAAATTGAAACATTGTAGTAATGAGTAATAATTTGCGATTTTTCGACCAGTCTGAGAACTTTAATAATACTTTTACAAAAGTTAATTTGAAGTGAAGGATTTTATATTTATACATAATATTATAAAACTTGACTCGGGCAAAGATCAGCCAAGAAAGTCAAGTTATGAAATATAAAATTATAGATATTGTACCAGTACAAATCTCATTATTGATTTTCTTGTATTTGTTTTTATATTTATTTATGCTTGTTCACATTAACAATAATTATTAACGGCATTTGTATATATTGTGTTATGTAAGTTTTTTGTTTGACTATGTACTATTTCATATGAAAAGATATATCCATGTTGAAATTGTATAAGAGCTTTACACACACAAAAAAAACTTTACAAGTATCAAGTATCACACATTGTTTGTGCCATGTGTATTAACATTTACTCTTGTATTCACACGGGTTAATTTGCCCACATGTGCATGGATCTTTTAAAAAAACTTGTGCTTTCATGTGTGCGATCGTCAGGAATTAAAATAATAGAATTTATTTGATTGCACCGACGGCTCAACAAACATTACGTCAACTAATATGACTTATGCCATAATAACAGTGTTGTGTGCTTTTGATTTTAGATTGACATTAAGTAAATCATTATACGTAATTTGAGCTGAATAAACTTCTACTATAGACATAAGGTCAGGTAGGTATTAGACTGCTATTTGTTATTAGATTACATCCATGATAGTACACGAGACAAAATCATAAAGATTCACATGTACCTATGTTTTACAAAAAAAAATGTCTATAAAGAAATTATTACTTTTTATGTAATTCATCACAGTTCTTAAATAAATAAGTGGGCTCTGTGTATGTATGCATATATAAATTCAGTTGAGGGTTGAGGGTTGAGACGTATGGGCACTGGAGACAGTACCTCATGAAAATATTCACCTGTTTAAATTATAATCTTATTAAAGTATAAAATATGAGAGCTGAGATATCTTTATCAAAACTATGGTATATTTGTACAGTGTATTCAAAAGCAATATTGTGTTGTAATAACTGGACTACGTGACCAGTTTATCATTTACTTTCTTTGTTTTTTCTCCATTTCCTCCACACAAAAAAATTTCATTTTTTGATTGAATATTCTTTCGGGTCTTTTTGTTTTGAAATAGGGTCATAGCGAAATGCCGTTTAAGTGTGACTTTTGTCAGCGTCTGTTCAAGCACAAGCGATCAAGGGATCGTCATGTCAAACTTCATACAGGAGATAAGGTAAGTTTGGCCCTTTAATTAAACAAAAAACGTTTATTGTCAAAGAATTGATTGAGAGAATTTAAAAAGGATTATGAAATTTTAATGTTTGCTATTTGCTTTAATTATAGAAATACCGTTGTCCACATTGTGAATCAGCCTTTTCTAGAAGGTAACGTATTATATAAAAATGTGTATACATTTAGCTCATCAGTTAGTGATGCTATAATTTAATATATGTGACTAAAAACTAATAAAGAATGCTGATTGAATCATCTATTGCAAAATAATGTATAGTGAGTGTGGAAAGTCATTGCTCAAAAAAAACCGTGGATAGTCCTCGTGTTTGATTTTATTATGAACAGTTCAGGTCAATATTTATATGAGCAAAGAATTATGTTTGCCTTGATACATGTGTACAAAAGCTATGAGTTATGAAACCTGAAATTCCTTATCGCACTCTTATTCGTGTACCTTTCCAGTGTATATATTGAAACTTTATATGTGTGTGTGTGTGTGGATAGGAAAAAAACATTTGTCTAACTGTCGGTTTAAACTCAATCAGTATGTTATTGAGCCTATTTCTTGTTTACTGAAAATAAGGCAACATATTTGAAGTTGAAAGCGAGTTTCATTTGACTTATGACTGGTACACATATTAATGCCTTATGCCCAACAATGACAACTCTGATTTTTTTCGCGTTTTTACAGTGATCACCTGAAAATTCATATGAAAACTCATGACCATCAGAAGCCTTTTCAAGTGAGTTTAGACTAAATTTGATCATGCTTGTAAAACAAAACGTGTGTACTATCAATGTTGACTTCAAATATAGTAGAAATAATCACGTTTTAACGTTCCAATTTCTAATGATCACAAATATTACTTGTTTTTTCAGTGTCAAACATGCAGCAGAGGTAAGCAAGAGCCATGATAAAGTGTTTAATAATCCATAAATACGTATTATCATTCGTATTATAAAGATAAATAGCAACACTAATTATTACTTTTTCGTGACATTAGCAAAATAGTTTTTATAGTACCTACTTCTTGCTATCTCAATTTGTATAATATTCAATAACTTGTTTTTTTAATAAAATTTGCAATCTCAAATGTCAAATGTAAAGTATCCATCATCATTTCATAACATTTGTGTTTCTTAAAACAAAAAGGTTACAACACAGCTGCTGCTCTCACTTCTCACATGCAAAATCACAAGAAAGAATCCATGGACAACTCACCAAGTCCTGGTCCATTTCGTTGTCTTCAATGTACAGGAACTTTTGGTACAGGAGAAGAACTGCAGGTGAGCAGATCATTTTCGCTATTTCTCAATATTACGTCATGAAAGCAATATATTATACTATTGTATATTATATGCATATTAATTGTCAACATAGCGATAGATAGATGCACAACTTTCTCATGCAACTACAATAGTATTATACTCGTCCAAGAGCTAGAGGTAAACAAGTTACAAGACATCTATACCAATGCAGAGGAATGTCACAAAAACATTGTGTATATATACAATACACCGATATCTTTTGTCTTGACATATTCAATATTCAGTGTTCAAAACACAAGAAAAAGATACTTTGTTCAGTTTTCATGTTGTAACTAGTGTTTTATGCAAGATATTACCATCGTCCTTTGCATTCTTAAATACAGACGAAACAAAAATATATATTCAATAGTCTATAATATGTAAGTAGTTTATTGATACGTTCAACATTTTGTTGATTCTAATGCTTGTTGGTTGTGTGATTTTAACCAATCACGTTTGTTGATTAATGCAAAGGTACTTAAACAGTAAGTTTTTGAGAAACAGTTTCATCATTTTTAGACGCTTGCAATAAAAGTAAATACATAAATTGCTATAAATACTTACGTGACTTTTACCTTATACATTTATTGTACTGTGCAGAAACTTGAATTAGATTTCACAATAGTCAATACTGATTCCTATAGCGGATGTAAGAAACAGCTTTTGAAAAAAATGCAGCATTAATTAAAGAAAGACTTAAACCTAATTGAGGAAATTTCGTTTGTTTGTTTTTTCTATCAATGTGTAGTACATTGTACGTGATAATAAAAAAATGATGATTATGTGTTGTTCTGCATAGGCTCATGTATCGCATCATCATGGACCAATTAGCTCCTCAACCCCAGAAAAGAATGAGTGTAGTGGAGGTAGTAAACGAAGGTCAATTTCCCCAAAAACCCCATCTTCGTCTCCTTCAACGAGGACCAGAAGTGCTGACTTGGACCATGCATCACTCATGATTCCCTTTCCTCTTACAAAATTGGCATGTATATACTGTACAAAAGACTCTTTCACAACAATGGAGTCACTACAAATTCACGTTCAAGCTATGCACGGTAAGAAGAAAGTAAAAATTCATTCTTTATCTTTTAGTACTTGGTCTGTATTACAAATACATAAATGTATTTCATTTTTAACCGTTCACATGTTTCTGCATCAACGGCTCTTCAAAAAAAATGTTACATAGCACATGCCTATATTATTATTAAGATGATGTGATATTATGACACTTTTGATATTGTTATACAAGTATTCTATTTGAGGAATACAAAAGTCTCATCTTTACATTACTATCTATAGAATTGCGCCTACCATTATTTAACGTAAAGGAACTAAAGGAGAGAAGGTTGTTTATTCTATCTATAATTACGACATTCTTACTACATAACAGGATTGTTACAACTGGAAAATTAATTTCAAATGAGATCTGTATTTTGTATTGACTAAAGATTTTCACTATGCACAAATAATAGTTTTTAATGATATATTATACTTTATGACATCAACTAATGATTAGTGATTAGTCTTTGTTCAAGGGTATAAAACATTAGAAACGCATAATAGAAATTGCTCATGACCTCAAGTATACTATACATATTATACCAAATGTATAAGAAAATTAATTGTTTGTTTCCAACCTGTCAATCATGGATGTATAATTATATGTTCTAAATCATTTAAATGTGCTATATGTGTGATATGAGTCATGTCAAAATATATTTTATATATTATTGAAAATTTAACGGACACCGGTACTTTTAACTACTTAATTGTTTGGTCATTAAAAGGGTATACATAATATACACTTGGCATGTTATATTATACTAATGAATGATAATGTGTTCTATTGTAGGACCATTGTTAAATGGTGACTTGAGCGGGGATATTTCAAGTCATTTGTCACCCACTCCTCCCGGAATGTCACCAGTCGACTGTGTCTCTTCCATGGGTCATTTGCCGTGTAATTTTTGTACCATGAAATTTTCCAGCCTGAGTTCCCTACATAAACATGCAATGAATGTGCACAGTCTACCTAATTATCTTCAAAGCAAAGCCAAAGAAAATTCCTTTTGTGCCCAGTGTGCCATTGCTTTTCCCAATAGTATAGCATATGTAGAACATTTCCTCATTTTTCATGCAAATCCAAGGAATAGAAAACAAATCCAGGTGAGTTTTTCAACTTTTCAGTGTTTTATTAGTACAAAAAAATCAAATTAGTAAAAAACAAAAGGTAAATGACGTATGCATGCATAGATTATACATTATATGAGAATCAAAATTCATGTCATTTTATTATTCCTACATGCAATATAATATGCTTTTTGAGCATCATAAATATACGAAGAGGAATGAAGAAAGTTTCTTTGTTGTATCAACATATTATTATTATGTATAATGTAGAATATCGATAGCATATCTTTTATCTTTCATACAAGAGTAATACTACATACTACATGTTTAATATCAATCAACAGGTGTGCCCTTCACCGGAACCTCCACAAATAAAACCGACAGATCTGAGTAAGAAAAATAAAACAGAATCTGGATCATCCTCTTCATCATCATCATCATCATCATCATTGAGTGGAGGTCTTATCATTCCAGTAAAAAAATTTAAACGAGATGATGACGAAAATATGCATCATGGTTTACCAGGACCTGGAATAATAGGAGGAGGAAATTCAAATTCTCTTCCACTACTCAGTACCGCCACTTCAACCACTTCTCACTCCTTAGGACCTCATACTTTTTTATGTAATCAATGTAATGCTGGATTTCGGGACTTTGAATCCTTTCGAACTCATTTGAAAAGTCATTTGGAGGAAGTGGTTCACAAATTTGTGTGTGAGGAGTGTGAGAGTGAATTTGGAACGGAGGATCAGTTGGAGAATCATGCTATGGCTCATTACCTCACCACAAGTACTGAGTATGGCTGTCAGAGCTGTTTAAAGTTGTTTGGGAAGCCCGATGAACTCCAAAAACACTTGATGGATATCCATGCACATCATTTGTATCGTTGTTCCCTCTGTAAAGAAATGTTTGACTCCAAAGTGTCCATTCAAGTTCATTTTGCTGTTAAACATAGCAATGAATGTAAATTATTTCGTTGCAACTCCTGTACAACCATTTTCAGATCTGAGTTTGAATTCCAGGTAAAATTTATAAAACTATAACGTATAATAATTTGTACTATTTAACGTAGTAAAAGTAGTAGTAGAAGTAGTATTATTTGGAAAAAATTTTGTACTAAATTAGTAACAAGAATATAAGAAGCTTCAAATTCATGGATTGTACTTGTACACATAGTACATATATATAAACAATTATTCCTATAATTTATTCTTTACCCATGAATGATTATTATTCAAGCCAGAGAATAAAAATTATTACCACTTACCAAGAATAGGAACAAGAAGAAATAAATATAGTGCAAGATGTGTGCCTACTATGTACAACTTCACTATGTAAAACATGTGTTTTAAAGAACATGTCCTTTTATTGTATCTCTATGTGTCTTTCAGGTGCATGTAAAAATGGCACACTTGAGGAAACTCAGCCCATACCGGTGTTTATTATGTAGTGCGAGTTTTGTCACAGAACTCGATCTGCAATTTCATTTGAGTACCCACCAGAAACAGTTTCGCTGTAAAATGTGTGACGAATCCTACCATGTCGGTAATAAGACAATTTTTTTTGTACTTGCAATATATTATGTAGTACATATTACATATTATGCTACAGTATGCGCATTACACATGTGATACGTTATTGAACAATGTCACGTATTAACGTGTTACATTTGTAAATGAAATATACATGTAGGAGATCATGATGATTTCAAATCATTGTAATATATACGTAAATGCTTTTTATATTGTGAGTACATACAATGTCATGTTGTATTCTTTATTCTGTATTCACCCTGAATTTAGTATACTATACATTGACAGATTTTGATGAACAATACATACTATATAAAAGTTAGCCTTCATAATGGCTAAATTTAATCTGTATTTGTATGACGCATAATATGTGTCGTTATCTGTGAAAAATGATCTTAAGGAACTTTATAATTTATGCGCTGCGATCGCAGAAAAAATAG
>JAQGBH010006876.1:0-11807 GCA_034698265.1 Sminthurinus aureus
ACTGAAACATATATTATATATAGTGGAAATATAATGTGTATATAAAAATGTACATACATGTAATGTATACTATGCATTATGCATAATATTATATAATACATAATACATATGCACACCGAAATACATATAAAAATTATAATATTATATTATAAGGAAAATCTGTGTATGGTTGTGGATATATGTGTACGGCAGAGCAGAATCCAGGTTGATAAATACCGCAGAAAAACGCAAATATATTATGATATACATATTATATGATATTTATTATTCTTTTCTAATAAATGTTTGTTTGGTATCATGCAGAAATGTATTATTATTATGTGTCTCATTAATTAATGATTCGTGGACAACTACTGTACATGTAATATAACATAAAACTCATAGCATAGGATATTTAATAGTTATGACATGAAACATATGGAGGCATATGATTGATGATTAATGAAATGAAGATCATTCACCAGAGTTGTGAATGGGTTATTTAATTTTATATTTTAAAGACTGAATGGTCGCTTAATCCGTTTACAGTTTACAGTACGTAATGGATTATTACTATTTATTTTTTTATAGGTGAAAAATGATTTCAAATCTTGGACATCACCATAAGTAAATAAATTTATATAATCAGTAAAAAATCAGTTTCCAAATCATTTCATAAGCGTATTCAGTATTAGACTTTGGCTGAAAGGATATATAAAATATCTAGTACATTCATAAACATACATACACACACATACACTTTTGTATAAGGATTGTTTAACAATAAATGCAAACGGATTTCATTAGTAAGGAAAGACTTTTTAAATATCAAATTATTTTACAAACAATCGACTCGGCTCTATCTTTGACACACACACACACTCATGTCTCACTTAGAGTACACAGTACTCTGAAGTCTGAAGTCTGAACATTATTATTATGACAGTAATTTACATTTTTTAGGTTCTAAAATTATATCGACACTCTATACTCTATACACGTTCAAGGAAATATTCAACTACAGTTCAACCATAATCCATAAGCCATAGTACAACATAACCTATAACAGCTGGTTTATTATTTATTTATTTATAGTGCTCTTAAATAATGAGGAATAATAAATAATAACAATGAGCAATCAAAAAAATTTCCATTTACCATTTTACCATTTACGAGTTCACATTTCCATAATGTATGTATGTAAATGTGTAGAAACTAGAAACAATTGCGTTTTTAGCTTATACCTATCGATTTTCATTTGAATGTAAATGTGACTGTGACTATGACTGACTCCTACTTTAATAATACTAATAATATAATGTAAAATACATGTAATATCGCTACCTTTTTACATTAACAATTTTCTCTGCTTGACTAAAGAGAAATGTTGGTTGTTGGTTTGAACATGTTTTGAAAGGAAGTCACACACGTACAAAGTACAAATTATATTGACATTAGACTTTATACTAAATACCGGTCAGGTCCTTCGTTTTTCCTACAAGGTCAACCAAATATTTCTACTTGTTACTTTTTACTTGTACGTATGGATTTTGTATTGTGTATTACTCAACTACCAACTACAGAGAAATTAGCACAACATGAAAAACATGCAAAGGGGCAATCGGGATAACTTTTAACATTATTATGATTACACAATACACACTACGTGATATTTTTTTTATACATGCATGTATATTTTCTACCCATTTTCAATGCTATATTGCGTACTTTCTTTCCTAAAAATTTGTACACAACCAATATTAGTCTATAATTTACAGTACAATACAGAATACAAGGCTCAAGGCTCCAGAAATGTGAAGGTCAATAAAAAAAATGCACAGGTGACACATTAGGAATTAAATATATAAATTATAGGAAAATCTGTAATCTGTAAATCTGTCCTAGCTGAAAAATAGAAATACATTAGTACAAAATGACCTAATCACTATATAACTAAGCACTATGCTTTCTCTAACTCTCTCTCTCTCTCTCTCTCTCTTTAAACAAAGAATAAATATATAATATTAAATATTATTATATTATCTACAGACTACTGACTCTCTCACCACTTACCACTCCACTTACTTGCATACAGTCTACAGATATGAGGAAAAGGGAAAATGTACACAAGTTGACAAAGACAAGAGAAAGAAGGAGAAGAAGAAGAGAGTAAACTGACTACAACTCCGAGGCACCGAGAGGGATGAACCTCTAGAAAAATCCGTGGAGTTGCAGTTATTATTAAGACTATTACTAGTGAAATATTGAACTGCTTTTTCTTTTACTGTTAAAGATGTTATAGTTGTTGCTCTCATTGTTGGTGTTGTCGTTGTTGTTGGAAGTGGAGGTGGTGGAGTTGTTGAACTTAGTAGATTTAATTCTACAGTAATGTTTTCAGGCAAACTACCATTATTTTTTAAAGTAGCATAGAAAAATTCAGCATTATTTGTACTGGGTGATTTTTGACCTTCTGGAGGCTGAATTATGTCTGAATTATTATTTTTCATTGTAGATGGTGGTGGTCCAGGAAGTGGATCTGATAGAGCAGATGATATTGATTCATTGGTATTGGTATTTAGTCCAGGTTTGTCCGTTATTATCATGGGAGAAGGTGATGTTGCGTCGTTGATTCGTCCCATAGCCATGCTATTGTTATTGTTGCCAGATTTAATTACATAAGTAGGGTAAACTCGTCTGGTGGAGCTTTTACTAAAACTGGTAGAGAAGGGTAACGGTGACATTAGCGGTTTCATCGTCGTTGTTAAAGGACTACACAATAAAGATTTGCTCTCACTCCCATTCCCACTCATCATGCTACTGTTCACGAGGGAAAAAGTACAGCACTTTCCTGTTAAACTGTCACAATGAAAGTCGGATGTCGGTTTTTGCCAAAAAGGATGAAACTGACAATATTGTGGCCATTTTTTGACATCTACAAAGCTCTCATTTAGCAGTCTTCGCATCATTGTTCGATTGTAGGGAAGTTTGAAACTGAAATGGTAAAACATGCATATATATTTAAAATATTATAGTTGTGTGTAATGCTTGCTTCGATCTTTGACGTTGTTGATCTATTCCCCTTTTCAATTTTACCTGTTTAGTTGTACCACGTAGTATTCACGACGTTCCAACATTTTTTGTTGATGCTCCAACAAACAATTACTTCCCAACTTTTTCCCCGTCTTCATAAAATTTCTGATGTAGTTGTGCAGAGTGTCGACCGCCTCTGGATTGTGACTGTAGATTGGACCTTGGATTTGAAGTAGACTATTAAACATATCCACAACCAGTCAAAGACCAAATAGGAAAAAAAATACAATATTAGTTGTTTGCGCTTTCTATTTTCAAATTCCAAAAGAAAAACAAAATAGGAAATGGGAAAACTTACTCTTCATCAAAGAACAAATCCGTCGTCTCAACCAGGTGACTGATGAACAGGGAAACGGATATGATAACAAAACAGAGTCCCTTTACTTGTCTCATCTTGATGGTTTGATAACAAAGAGTCCTTCAATGGTATTCCGAGACTAATTAAATCTTGATATTTGATATTATTGCACAATTATTTATTAACAACAATTATTACGAACTGCAAACTCACAAAATTAAAAATTACAGATTTATTCACAAACTAAACCGTTTTTTGCCCTATATTTTCCAACTGGTTTTAAAATGGTGATTCATTAACAATATTCTTCAAACTTGAAACTCTAAATTCTAAATATAAATTCATTCCTTCTCCACTTACACTCACAAACTCAATTTAATATTATGAATCTTGACTTTGAAAAAAAAAATTATAGCAGATATTTTATGTTATGTTGACATGAAGAGTTAAGAGACCTTCTTGATTTCTTGGTTTCTTGTTTTACGTTCCCATTCCATTCGTTGTTCTACCTCTCGCTTCATCGTCATCATCATCATCATCATTATTATTATTATTATTATTACTAGTGTTTATGATGCTGTGGTATAATGTAGAATCATATTAGGTGTAGGAAAGTTCCAGGAAGTGAATCCCCAAGCACAATAATAAAATAGAAATAAATAAACTCTCATAACCAATAACCAATACCATTGTTATTGTTATTGTGTATTTAAATGATTCGACTTGAGTCTTGAGCTGACTTGTGCTTTGTGCTACTATATTGCCTTTATTTTCTATACGTTATATGTATCTAAAAATACTCTCTTTATCCATTTATCTCTCTTATAAAAATGACACTCAGGACCAGAAATAATAATAATTAGTTACTCATATTTTCAATATTTTTCCTACTATGAAAGTTTTAAGCACTTGACGCTACACGAAAAAAATTTAGAAGGCAGCTATCACATGTATTGTACATTGTACATAATTTGTTATGCATCAATCCAATCCAATACAATTCTTTGCAATGCGCGGATTGATGATATAGTTTATTTTTTAACAGTTATGTTTACAATATCGCATCTAATTTTCCAAGAAATCGAATGAAATCAAAGCCATTCTTCAACCTTCTTGGTTTTGTGTTGTGCGAATCAACTAGTGACGGCGTAAGTAAAACTCCAGTTCATTCATATTTCAGTACTTGTATTTTGTATTCCACACGGTTAACGATTAACGACTGTAGTAAAAAACTCTATGGAATTTTTAATGCCCATGTTGTGTACTGTGAATTGTGAGTTCATGTCTCAATTATTTTTCATTTTTCGTACATGTATCGAGTATGGAGTGTAATAACTACCAATTTTACCAATTGCGTGTCCTGTGTTCTGCTTCTCCCCATGAATAACATGGAAAAAAACTTGTAAATTACGTATTTAAAAGAAGCAGAAATTAGAAATCGAAAATAATATTTGACGTGTATGATGAGTGATGAGTTATCTTTTTCATTTGATCAGTATAATATTCCATTTACTATTTACTATTTATTTACTCATCATTCACCATTCGGCGTTAAAATTATACACTATTCACTATTTGCAATTGATAATTGATATACATATCATTTTTTAAATGCAAAGGTTTATTATGCAGGTTTTAGAGTTAAATTTGGAATGCATTTTTGCATATACAACTTTCTGTGGACTTTGGAGCAATCATGATTCATACACAAGGGAATAATACACAGTACGTAATGTTACAAATTGCCTGATATAACGTGTAAAGGGTAAAGACCATGCAAAAGTCCATTATTACGCGACTTTGAGTTTGGTATTTGATGTAAAGTTTGTATGCGGTATGTTGAATCAGCATTGTCGAATTCATTGGTGAATGGTGAATATCGAGTGTCAATTGTCAGAGTTTACTCCAGTAAAGACAAAAGACAAGAAAGGAAGGAGAAAGTTAACATTTTCATACATGTTATATATATTCTACAGGAGTCGAAAGTCCAAGTTTATGCAGACTGTATCAAATATCCACTGTCTACAGTCGACATTCTACAGTAGAGCAGTAGGCAGTAGGTGTGCCGAACACATCACACACTTGTGCTAAGTATGCATTCATGTGATGAAAATTGAGACAAAAGTGTATAATTTTAACTCGTTATGACTTTTGTAAACCTGCAAACTTTTGATTCCTTTTTCCGTCTCAAAACTTTGAGGACATTCATATTCAATATCTTTTTGCACGCCTTTTTGTGAAGATATACTCATGTTATTCATTCAATCATTTTGGATTGTGAATTGTGACGCAAGAGTATTGCGGAGAATCAATTGTTCTAGAACATCAAAATTCTATCGTGCACTTTTCAAAAATCATACAAAATATTAACATAACAAGGTATGCTCGGACCTAAGAAAAGATCCTACGTAACTTATTACTCAGCATGATGAAGCACATTTTTATAACTATCCTTCTGGGTTTTTGTTTATACCCCCACAAACGCCATACATCGTCCATAACTACAAACCACAACTAAAATGTCACTTGGTTAACAATTCACAATTAAAATACTCTTTTCGTACAGAAAACTGAAAAATGATGGGCTTAATCAGGGAGGATACACACACAGATATTATTATAAATAAGCAAAAATAAATTTTATCAATACCAAAAAATGTTAAAAATCGTCAATACCGAAAAATGACGAATAAATTGACATTTCACTATCACTATTCCGCTTCTTCCTTAAAAATTACAATTCTTCAAAATGATAAAAAAAGCAAAGTCCATTAAATGGAAATCAAAGTCGATTTCTTTATTGACGCAAAATGATATGTATGGGGCAGATAAAGGAGGCCTCCACGTGGCCTGCCCTGGAAACACCAATTTTGGTGGCTGACTCCTTCAAACATTGCAGCGATCCGAAAGGATACAATGTGCAATGTTTGCGTTTCCCCTCCCCTCCCCTCCCCTCCCAGCGCAGTGATGTGCGTACGTTTTGCGTACACGAATCCTGTGTTCTTGCGCTGAACTGTTCGGAATCCGTAAGGTCTTTGGGCCCTGGGATTAACCCGGACATTCAGCAAAAGACACAGTGTATTCGGTAATACGCGAAATGTGTGTGCATTGCGCTTTCCTATCCCGCACACTAATTGACTGGTTGTGAGAGTGTTGCCTTTCTTTGTAGTCAATTGTTGTTGTGCCATGGGGCAGATGGAGGAGGCCTCCACGTGGCCTGCCCTGGAAACACCGATTTTGGTGGCCAATTCCTTCAAATGTGCGAAAAAGTCGGAAAAAATCGGAGGGATATAGAAACAATTTGTTGTTGGAATCTTTTTTCTGTCACAAAAAAGACGTCCATATTTGACGTGGCTCGACGGTTTGTTTTGGAGAATTCGGATGTGGTTTTTTAGAGAAAATTCACAATTTTACCTTTCAGTCCTGCATAATTGTTTTCCTAAAAACTAATTTTAAGAAGGATTGTCCAAAAAAGTCTGTAGTCCGTAACTGTTTATCTACATAAACATCACACGAAGTAACATGTCGAAAAGTATCAAAGACCATCAGCTGTTTACAAGATTCATTATTGTCATATTTCACAGGTAAAAGTCAATACAATATACGTTGTATGACAATGACGGATTTCCCTTTGATTTTTTCTTTTGACTTGTCTTGTTCAGTATTCCCAGTACAATAAAAAAAACCGTGCCTTTCTGTTTTTTCAAAATAAAAAAACAGAAAGGCACGGAAGAAAAGAGTTTAAAAGGATAAGCGGAGATAGGTTTTGTAGATGAATTGACCTTTTAATATAGGACAAAAAGTATTAGCAAATTTTCGAACACTGAATTTGCTGTTTTTTGCCAATTCGTTGTACAATCAGAAAGTGCCATAAAGTCTGTCAATGTGGGGCAAGCGCACGAAAGAATATAAAAAAATGCCAAAAACCACGAGCTACGGGGGTTTTGATACCTTGAGACGGGGAATGTGCGGAGCCTTGATCAGCTAAACATGTTTTCGACTAATCTGAGTGTGCTCTTTCTAATGGTGTAGGTTTCATAAAAATCTGGGGGGTCCGAATTTCGACAAAAAAACCACCTTTTTTATATTGGAGGTTGGTAATAAAATGCAGCTTAAAAAGTTCACATGTTCTCACTTCTCCCATAAATGTTCATAACATATATAACACATACACTTAGATGTTATATTATACCTACATATTATTATGTTATCTTGTATCTTTTATAATTAGTTGTGTAGAGTTTAGACATACATGTATTTCCTTTTCCTGCATCTACTTTTGCACTTACTTTGTCCTCCGCACTTGTTCTGAGTTCTGGGACTGAGATTTCTATAGATTCCTCTTACTCCTTTGAACTTGATACTTGATGCCCCTGGGTAGATATTAAATTATACTCGGTGAGTCTCTTTTTTAGTTTCTCTGGGGTTTTCACTCCACAGCTCCTAAATGGATTCCAGTTTCCATATTCAATATTCCGTGTCAAGTATGTATTAGGCATGTACAATATACAATATCAATATGCAATTTACAGATAAAATACAGATACTTTGTTTGCATTTAATGATTTTTTTAGGAATAGCAACATTTATCTCAACATCCCAATCCAGATCCGGATCCAACCAAAGCAAGGAAGAAAGTAAGAAAGAAGGATAAAATACGTGTACATTGAACATTGTACACCAACTCATCCAGTTATCCTCCTTTCTCTCCGTTATAACACTTGTCTATTGATTTTCCAAATCTACATGGAGACTGGAGACTAGAGACGGGAGAAAAGGAGAAAGGAACGAAGGAGGAATAGAGAATAAAGAAAAGAGAATGGAGAATAGAGACAAGACAAGCGGAAAGCCGGAGAGGGAAAAAACTCATGAAATTTTAAGCGTATTATTTAACTGCATATAATATAGCATAGTTTTTTATAGTTGATGATATACATTTCGTCCTAGTGCAACTTAGACACCAGTACAGACTACAGACTACAAACTACAAACTGTCGACTGTCGACAAATGGGACGAACAAACGAACGGTGCTCCTTGTTGGTGTTGAATTAACCTGTAGAGGAAAGAGAGAGAGACAGACAGATCGAGAGAAGGAGAAGAAAGAGGAAGCCGTAATACTGATATTTTATACGCATGTATTTTTTGTTTTTTTTGCTTGCGTGTGTTCGTATGGGTTTCTTCTTCACATTATTTTCACGGCCAACAAACACTTCGACTTGAACGCAAGGAAATTATTTCATGCTATTCAAACACTGTAAATTTCAACTAGAAACTAGAGACTCGAGATTAGAGACTAGAAGTAAAGACGGAGACGGAGACGAAGAAAAGTAGAGAAAAAAATCCAAAGTAAGTAAAATAAAAAAAAAGTGTTGGCGCAACTTGAACCTAGGACAAATATGTGTTATGTGTAATGTGTGTATCTAGTATCAACGAATTACGAATTATACATGGATGTAGCATGTACAAAATGATACTATAAAAGGCATGTGGATTTTTGTGGATATGCACGGAAATAAATCTCTTGTTCTTGTACAAAAATGTAATACATTTTAGGTTTTATGCAGAGTAGAGAAAAGCACATGCTCTTAAATGTTAAAAAAGTGCAAGAACTTACAATATGTATAATAGGCAGGAGAAAATGGGATCATGTATGTTTTGTATGTTATGTGTAGTATGTAGTATGTATTACGTATGTTTTTTTATGCTCATATTAGACACAGAATTTTAGACATAAAAAACCTGGGATAAAACAACGTAATACAGTAACAGAGTGGACAGATTCTAGATTGCATATATAGACATGTAAATAAGCACGGCATCTTCGTTTCATTTTCCTGCTTTTTATTAATATAAATAGTATTGTTTTACTCTTTTATTTAATTAAATTATTTTTACAGTTTAATTTTAGTTTTTAGTACATAGATATGAGTATTTTATTTAAAATTTATACTGTCCATTTTCCAGTTTCCAGTTTCTGCTTTCCAGTAGAGCAATAACAAATAACAAAAGTACAACTTTGCTCTATCTAAAAAACTCTTTCGATAAATTACATAGATAAATTACATGAACAACATTTTGTATAAAAGTTTTGTAGTAAAAAAATAATAAATAATTTATGTTGTGCTTGCAAATTCATGAACATAAATAATGAATATCATATTAAAAATAAGGTTGATTAATCTATACTCCATTTAGTAAAACTACGTTCACGCGCCGTGTCCAGAGCCAAGAATCGAGAGTCGACAGTGAAAATGAAACAGACAACAGACAAATATATTATAATACATGCATATTTATGGATTTATAAATAATTTATGAACAAAGTGTTGCAAGTTGAAAGTCGGAAATGAGTAGAGTTGAAGATTGAAGAGCTAAAAGATTTTGGTGGTATAGTAAATATTATTACTGACTACACAATCTACATGTTTGTCGTTTGTCTCACTGAATTGAATGGAATTGGCATCATACATATGATAGATATCAGATAGCACAACAGGCACACCTAAACAGTAAATGCACACAACACAATACAAAACACAGCACACGAATGTCAAGTAAATGCACAGGCCATGACATGAGAGAAGGTGAGACGTGAGACGTCAGACAAGTTTGAAGGGAACCACTTTGTTATGATTATGTTGATGACTGTTTCCTGCTCCCTGGTGAACTTTGTCCTCGTTCCTCTTCCACCATGGATTATCCAGGTAGTCTCCAAGTTTACTGAGAAACTCGGGAAGAGTCTCACCCACCAACTCTTCATCTGCATCGTCCAGATCTCGTCGTCTTCTCCGGCCACTCATATTCGCTGTCAAATCCCAAACACACAACACACATGATTTATTCATTCACTCTCTCAACACATGTAACACGGAAAGCGTAACATGCCCTCGGAACTACGAAATACGAAACACAAACTAGTTACTCTTGATCAAGTCTCATGCAGTATAAATAGTCATAAGACCTGGATCCATTATCCATTTAACTCGTGAATAATGGAGGACTGGAATAAATAAATGAACTGAATTGAATGTCTATACAGTTTATATGCATCTAAGAGAGAGGAAATAAATGTGGGACATACTCATCATCACAGTGGTGGATCCGGATCTTCTGGACAGGAAAACGATAGTTGCTCCCAAAAGACTGGCAAAGGACAAGCCTCCGAGTAAAGAGTAAAGATCTAGATTTGAATCTCCGCCATGACCATGACCTCCACCATATGCTGACCACCCTTGATGACCTCTACCCATGTTTCCATAATTTCCGCGTCCTCCACTTCCTCCAATTCCACCGCTCCCTCCGCTACTTCCACCACTTCCGCTTACACCACTTGAACTGCTCACACCACCACCATCATTTACTCCGTCATCTCGGTAATGTGACGACGAGTCGTAAGATCTATTGGGTCACCCCAGTACAATTTACAATACAATACAACACAATAAAATACATATGTAGGATAAAAAGCAGTACTTTAATTTTAAATTTGTGCAAAAAAAATACAAAAATTACGTTGTGTGTTCATAGTCGCCGCTGTTAAATCCGGCTCCAGCTTCGTCACTTCGAGCTCCTTTGCCCATATGTCCATGCCGTCCATGTTGTCCATGAGAAGTGGAAGTTCGTTTGAAGAGGTTAAAAATGTTGGAGGAGTCGCAGTAGACAGAGGAGTAGATGACGAGAAGGACGAAGAGAGCAGAACATGGTCTATTTGTCATTTTGATCTGACTCTGACTGAAACTCTGATGATGGATTCTAAACCTTTTTATATTCAATTAAGATAAGATTAAGAGGAGGGGGGACACTCTGAGCTTGAAGCCTGTCTATTGTGTTCTGGTGTGTGGTGTTTGTTCTGTGTCCAAGGTTCTTGAGTGACCGAATGAGTCGTCACTCAATCACAAGTCACAACTATTTGTGCTCCCACTCCAACTCGCACGGTAATCATCGACTTAGGGATCTGTATTTTAAGGAAGGAAAATCAAGACTCGCATCTTGTCTTGTCTTGTATTGTATTGGAGGAATGCGTACAACGTACAACAAAATAAACTCAATTTGACTTCAATCTTAAATCCAATATCCAATCAACAGTCAATAGCGCTCCAAACCAAAATCCAATCCAATCCAATGGAATGCACAGGCAAACCAAGAGGATTCTCTTTACACTTTTTCTGTTGACATTTACCTGATGACCTGGAAATTTTCCCTCAACTTCAAACTTCAATATTGCATTCGTCTCGCACTCATCCATTCCATTCCATTTCATGCCAATGATTGAAGAAAACTTCATCCCATGCACTTTTGTCAGTACTCTGTACTCTGCACATTGCACACTGTATACTGTGTGAATTGCGCATACTACACGGCAGTACAGGCTCACAATCTTTCCATTATGGAAAGAATACGTGAATTCTCACAATCATTTTCCATCAAAACCATCTAGCG
>JAQGBH010006877.1:0-11806 GCA_034698265.1 Sminthurinus aureus
AATAAGTAAATAATAATATATTAATCCACCCTGATTAGTCTTTCTAATGGTCGTTTATATAATTGAATTGAAAACAACTGTAGTTTATAATATAATATATGAGATACCAGTATTTTTAATACTATTATTATTTATTATTATACTAATATAATATATTGAGCCCGCAGAATCAATTTACTTTTTATAGTATTGATTTACATTGTTATAGATAACTTATCAAAGATACCCAAGTACTACTACTACTACCAAAGTAAATGAAAAACTATAATCTATAATATAATAACAAAATAATAATATATAAAATAAATCGCGTTTCTTTGACATTGGCAAGTGCCGTATCAATGAAAATAATAATATATAACTTTTGATAGAATAAAATCCATTTTGTTGTAAAAAGTTTTGAAATATGTATGTGTCCATAAAAAGATAACAAAAAATATTATACATACTTAGAATTTGTGTTTGTACAACAAATCAGAAAGCCCTTTAATCTAACACCATACAAGACTGTGTAGAATACTAAATGTATATTTAGTGTGTATTATACATTATATTATTATAAAATATATGTTACACCTATTACACATGATGTTTATAAATAGCATTGTTCTTGTGAGACTGGAAAGATTTTGTAAAAACTTGAATCATATATAATAATGTATGATGTAAATGCATATTTATATTTTTGTAGAATAATGTAAGTAATGTATAATATTTTTAAGCTGTTCAATTAATTATATATATTTTTTGTACAATATATTATAAATACTCTGGTAGTTATTTGCCTTTCTTTTCAACTAGAATGTACAAAATAATGTGAACCTTACATTCAAAGAAACCCAATATTAATTTAAATTAAAAGAATGAATATTATTACGCATTATTACGAATCTAAAAAAAAACAACAACATTTGGTATTTGATAATAATTTCATAATAATTTATTTTCCGGAACACAAAACTTCACTTTTGCCATAATAATAATTAATAATATTGAAAATTTATTATTATTACTATTAGTTAATATATATATATATATATTCTAGCATATACAATTTGTTTAACATATAAACAACATATAAATAACATATAAACAAAAGACTTGATAGAAATTAAAATACGTAATGAACTTGTTTTAGTGGTAGTATTTAAAAAAAAAAAAAATCACACCATCCATCATTAAATCTTGACCTTTATTTGTCATTTATAATAGTTACTATTATATTTTATATTATATTGATTATATTATACGTGTCTCCTCTTACATTGTAAAGCATCTTCAATCTGTGTAACATTAGCAAAATGAGCTGTATTCGGAATTCCCAAACAACGCATTCCATGAGCATGTCGCCATTCCTTAAAATTTTATCATAGCAAACAAGAACATACAACAATAATAATATAAAACAAGATCGGAGGGGTCCGATTTTCGACCAAAATTGACCGGTAAATTATATTAGTGGTTTGTAATAAAATGCCTTGTTTTGTTTTGTTGTTTTGTTTTTGTGCAATGAATATAATGTAGAAGTATCAATTTTTTTAAAAAGGAAAGGGATACTGCACACAACAAAATAAAATACTGCTTAAACATAATATTGTGCTATAATATAAAAACTAGGTAACTTAGGTTATAGATAGGAACTAATAAAGAGTAACTATAATCTATATAATATAGGTATAACCTACAGGTAAATAAAAACAAAGGGGAAAAAAGTAATAACGAATACAAAATCTAATTATTTTGAAATGTATATTATTATGAATTTTAAAAAATATTATAAATAAAACAAAAACAGCCTACCTAATCTTGAGTCCAATATAATTTCATTCCATCAAAAGAAGAAGGATCATCTATTTACCTGTTCATCAAAAAGACCTTATAATTAAAACATCATTAAAAAGAACAATATAATATAACTTAATAGATCGTACTTTAAATTTTAAAATAGCTACAGCAATAATAATAAATAATTACCAACAATAATAATAGTAAACAAAATTATTATCATAATACATATGTTATTATTATTATTATTAGTAAACAATAATAATAATAATAATAATTTTATGTACATTGTTACACCAGAAAGATATATATTTATACATAATATAAGATATAAGTAATATATTCAAGTATATTAAATACCTTTTTAGTAATTGCAACTCCATTCTCCCAATCAAAAAAAGATTTTACTTTTCTTTCATCATCTCCAGGGCCATGCCTCGGTTGTTGTGTAAATATAATATATATACATTGTTGACTAAATGAATACAAATCTATTTAATTGATCGGCACATTATAAATTACATAATATAATATATCTATCAATAACCAAATTGAATATATAATGGATGTTCAATAATGAACATTATGTTATACAAATCATGCGTTTTAAGTTGAACTTACAATTTAATAGACGGCAAAATTAGAGAGACCTGTGTACCTGTGTTTACATTTTAAAAGAAATTTTTTTTTTTTTTAAATGTACGTTACTAAACTTTATTAACTTCAACTTTTTCTTGATTTTATTTGATTTAATGAAAGCACTACACAATTATTATTTAATATTCCTACAAAATATACATTTTATATTGTATTATTATTGTAAAACAACTCTAGAGTTAACCAAAACTTTAATTTCTAATCTATTCAAAAATTATTTTCTGTCAATATACTCGACACACATGAATACTAGATACTGGAAGTAGATACTTAATGTTACTCGAGTAAACATAGTCAAAAGAGTACATACAGAGAATAATATTTATCTATCAAAACAGCTACAGAATAGTAGATAGTAGAGAATCAAAGTTTATTCCTGAAATTTTTGACATTCCAGAAATAATTTTTTATCAATTATTATAAAAATTAATACTAGTATACTTATACATCATACATGTAAAGTACAAAATAATAAAGTTTACGAATAATTTGTAACAAATCTATTAAGATTTAAGATTAAGTTATTAACTTACAGTTTAATAGAGGGAGAAGACCGAAGATGTTTATTGTTTATTTACAAACAATAATATCAAAATAATCAAAACACAATGAGATAAACTCCTTTTATCTTTTATCTGGTACCTACTACAGTGATATTATTATGCCAGACAATTGAATACTTTTAAAACAAGAACCTGAATGACTAGAGAGATATTATATAATTTAATTAAGTATAATTTCACTCTAGCCCTTCAAAGTATATGGAGGGCTCCCTACGAGAGCCTCCGTGCCTTTGGGCCCCTTTCTTTATCTTGGTACTTGGTACTCCTTGTATGGTGTTTGGTGATAGTACCACAATTCATAGTTCTTAGAAGATATACCAGACAAGGAGTTTAAAATAGTATCTAATTGTCTGGTGTGAAGATATATTCTATGCACAATTTTAAAAGTTTCAAGAACACAAAAGTTCATGGAGCTCTCTCCTCCTAGCATATTTTATTATGTTGTGCACAATGATAAAAAAAAGGATACATCGATAGTGAGTGTATTTTATTTACGTAATTCAACTACCAGAATAACACCAAGTGTTTAACTTCTAGTCTAGTATTCAACTGCACGTGGAATTTTTGTAGTTTCCTGTTTTTGAACAACTTCAATTGTTGTTGTTAAAGTTTTATAATAATTAAGAATGGCTCCGGTTGAAGATAATAACTGTGATTCGACATGTGAGATAGATATTGAAGACTTTGGGAAGTCTGAAAACGTTGAACATTCCAGACTGCAAAACCGAATTAGGATAAGAGCTAATAATAATACACGCAAGAATAATAGTAGTGCAACAACAAAAGTAAACAAACAAGAATGTCAACAAGCCAATGGGAACAATAATGGTACAACACATGTTTGCATTTCATAAAATTATTTTAGTTTTTGGTAAAATTTTATAACAGTATAATACAAACACAACACAGCTTTAGCCTATATTATTATTATTTATCATGGTTTTGTTTATTAATAGATACAATGGAAAATGGCCTTTCGTCCAATGACTTACGACCTAGTGACTACAAAATTAATTTTAAGACATGGGGATGTTCACATAATTCGTCTGACTCGGAGTATATGGCAAGTGATGTTATGATTATAAAGATAATTGCCATCTAAATCATGTACTAAATAATGTGATATTTTTTGTAAACCCCTGGTAAAAGCATTTGGTATTTGGTATCTTTTATTTTATTTTTCGTTTTATGGAATCCATAATCCATATAATATAAAGTGTGTTGTATTACAGGATTATTGCAACAATATGGATTTCAGATAACAAGTAATTGTTGTTTTATTATTAAAAAAAAAAAAACAATCAGAATATCCTATATGAAGTTGTCATAAGTCGTATGTTTTACAATTCATCTATAGCAAAAACTGTTGTTGTTTTGATTTAATTTGTCATTGCAGATGAGAAAAATGAAGCAAGTATTTGGGTGCTGAACAGTTGTACAGTTAAAAATCCAGCTGAAGATCATTTTAAAAATGAAATAAGACTTGGAAGAAATGCTGGAAAATATTTAGTATTAGCTGGATGTGTTACTCAAGCATCACCTAAAGACAAGTTTGTTCAGGCATGTGTGATAAATTATTATTGTGAAATGTAAAATTTGTGTACTAAATACTAAACATTAGGAAGGCACACATGTAAATAATAAATACAATATAATATATATTTAATCCATCTTTAATACTCTTGTAAAACAGGGCTTGAGCATAATTGGAGTTCAACAGATTGACCGAATAGTTGAAGTAGTTGAAGAAACATTAAAAGGAAATTGTGTTAGAATTTTAGGACAGAAGAAAGAAGGTCGTGTAAAACTGGGTGGATCTGCATTAAGTCTGTATGTTTTTATTTTTTTTTATTTGTAACAAAACATAAAATAATAAATTATAATATAATATAAGTTACCTTTTCAAAATCCTATACATTTTATAATTTGATATTTTGGTTTTGAAAAGGTACCTCGATACATTTTATCACAACGAATAAACATCATATGAAATGTGATGTTGACAACTATACCTTATTTAAAACTTGGATAACCATTTTCTTTTAATTCCAGGGCGGATACACATCAAGTTAAGAAAAGGACTAAAGCTTTGACAGAACTTTTTAATAGTTATTTACCTTATGAAAATCGAATTGGAAAAGTTTATGATGTCCTTGTGACTGAGATATCTCATGATAAACAATATTTTGTTGGACATAATAAATTTTATGAACAGGTATGATCACTTTAATATTTGCTTGTTGTAGCGGATACTATGCTATATAAATATTACTTTTGCTTTCAATATTTGTATAATAGATTTTTTTATATCCAATTTATTAGTATTAAGTATTATTATTATTTATGATTCAAGACTTCTGAATTATTACCCTCATTTTTTTTTTACAGATTCTTGTGCCTAAAATATCTGATTTAATGGGTAAATGGGCTACAGTTCAAATTGTTTAGTTTAGTTTAGTTTGATTTATTCAACGATTTATCGGGGCCAACCCCATCTCATTGAGTTTACAGATTGGTATTACATGTTTTGTGTTTACAAAATATTTTGTAGTGTATATTTGTTTTATTTATTTTAGTTTGATATTTTTCAGGTTTGAATTTTGAGTTTAGAAGCCGGTATTTTAATTGATTTAAGTTGTTTTAAGTTTACAGGTTGTTATTGTGTAGATATCATTGTTCTATCTTTTATACAGTCTTTCATATAGTTATATACATCATACATTATATTTACATTTTTATTGAGATCTCGAAGGAAAGTATTAAATGTGTGTACATTAGTGTTTGTGATATTGTATTTGTGTAGGTGTTTATTTCTATGTACATCATTTTTTTCACATTGCATAATAAAATGGTAAATATCATCATTATTTTTGTTACAATATGGACACAGATCATTATCATTTAGCTTGTATTTATAAGTATTGAAAGCAATATAGTTAGATTGTATTCTTATTTGACAAGTAAGACGTAGTACGTTTATGCTAATATTAAGTTTAAGATACTTGCAGGTAAAAAAAAAAGTTAAAAACAGTTCAAATTGTGTCTTATTGCAAACATAGTATGACAGGGAAAATTGTATCTTATGATACAAATTCCAATTCAAAAATTATCCTTCAAACTCTTTCTAAAGGAATCAGAAACTATCAACAATCATTTATTATATTTTTCGTCTTCACTCTAATTATTACCAAAGTAATAATGATGGTAGGCTAATTCTTTCTATTGTTTTCAAAACTATACTGTTACCATGTTGTACTTTTCTCACGTGTCCTATTTCCTCTTCCTAACATTTGTTTTAATTCAACATAATATATTATATATAATCTTTTAATGTCCTACTTGTAAGTAAAATGATCAATGTTCATGAAACATGTAGAACTTTAAACTTCCTTGTGAACAACAAAAATTAGTACTATGGTTATCTCGATTGTTCATTTTAACAAGTTACGTTTGGACCTTTTTGGTAAAGACAAGCTTAAATAAAGTTTTTCTTGTTCTGCATTGTGCTCAATTGTCCTGTTTTTGAATAAAAATAGACGCCAAATTGATTTGGTATATCTGATAATAATAATGATTTTGTTTTGTACACATGCTTACTCATAAAGTTTAAATAAAAACAAAACTTCTTATTTTAACTTCAGAAGAAAGTATTTTATTATTCAGTACACATTTTTGATGCATATCTGGGTAGAAACAAGTTTTAAGATAATAAAAAAGTATTTATGCACCGATGTAAAAGTAGATTAACGTGATTTCTTAATAAAAAGCAATAAAATCTTTTATAATCTCAATATTTTCATGATAAAACATTTATAGCATAATTAAAACCAGTATTATTATGTATAGAGAGAGAACACAATAACCACAAAATAACGTACGATTATGTAATAATCATATTTTATTGTTACTTTTTTCTTTTTTGTTGCACTTTCAAACATTGCGAAACATACAAACAATGTATAAATTAATATGACAAGTTATCAAAAAGTAAAATATTAAACATTATCTTAAATATATAAATTATAAATTATACTATTACAGTCTACTAGAACCATATTATAATTAAGTATTTTTTGTTTTGTTCATGACTTCTCATGAAACTATACAGCATTACAATTAAGAGATTATAATCAATTATTCTGATGATTTGACTTATTTTATCCATCAATCCAAATAATCACATCCTTGAAAGCATGGAGAGTCTGATGGGTAGTATTTCTTATCTGTTCCAAAGAATCTGTCACCAAAATTGCCTATACCAGGAGTAATATGCCATTCGGGTGACAATCCAGGATCCACAGCAGTAGTTACCAGTTTAACTTTTGGAAAAGCATAAGCTATCGAATGAACTCCGGATTCAGCCATCAACAAAGAAAGTAGCATTATATTTTCCTCAGGTACGTCATGGTCGAGCAAAATACGAATAGCCATCATAGAAGCAGCTCCTGTAGCCACAGTTGCATCCATTAAAATTATGTGATATTCTGCAATGTCTTTTGGAAGGCGTAAGTAGTACAGCTTTAAAAAAATGAAAAGTTTGCATAAATTCCTTAAAGATGAAATTAATATTGATAAAATTAGCATTAATTAACAAACAAGTAATCAAAAAGGAGTATTTTGATAGTTGAGACCCATATAAAAAGTCATAACGTTGCTTCTAAATCAGATATTATATTAATGTTATACTAACTTCTGGTTCTCCAGTTTCAGTATTTGTTTGTATAAGTATTTTCCCGATTCGGATATCCTTTAAAACTTCATTTAGAGCTTGTTCCATAGTTTCACCGGCTCGCAGTATACTCACACCACAAATTTTATTTATACTAGCTCGTTTACCTTTGTAAAGCATCCCCTGTGGTGTTTCAACAATAGCTTCCTAAAAAAACATAATTCATTACATTAATTATTTAAGTATGTTTATGTTTATACTTATGTTTTTTGTATTATTTTATATTGGAGGACTGTGTTTTTAGTTGTACGAAACTAAATACCTTGAATGGAAGTAAACTCAAAGCGTATTCAATGACCAGACGTATAAGTCTCTTGGAGTAAAATATAAATTCATCACGGGGGGTTGCAATTGAGCGGATGAAGGTGTGCAAACCTTTAATCTACAACAGGATAACAAGAAAGTCATTATGCATCAGTATTATATATTATGTTTAATACTTGATGCTTCTTTAGATTGTAAAAAAACAAAAACAAAATATTACGTAGAATATTTTTTTACCTGTCTTGTTGTTGGCAGGACAAACAAACTACTTGGTGCAGGAAGATGATCATGATTCAGCCATCCTTCAGCCAATTTCTCTCTTACTTTCAAACCCCTCTAAAGAATTTATAGAAATCCAAAATACAATTTTACTTTTACTTTTAACCATACTTACACAATAGTATAATGATAATAATTTAGTGACTAACTAAACTAAATTGTAAATTCTGTTTATCAAAATAACCATTTGTTATAACTAAACTAAATTGTAAATTCCGTTTATCAAAATAACCATTTGTTATAACGAACAAAAAGCACGGGATGCTTCTTTTTTTTTAAAAAAATATTATAATATTACAGTAATATTACTAATAATGATCGATCTCAAAAGTGCAAGTCGCAAATGTGCAACAATGTATAAACAAAAAAGTCATCGGAATTGCACACTTTTGAGATCGATGCTAATAATTGCTGTTATACCGCTTGAAGTTGACTTAGAACATGTTGTACAATTAAATTTATGGCGACTTCATTGTCTCCTCCTCTTGGGACAATTATATCTGCATGTGCCATCTAAAAAAAATCACATTCAACGTTTTAATTAACAATATTATTGTGCATATTTATATGTTTACACCAAGCATGCAAAAAGCTGCTTGTATGTTGTGTGATAATTGATAATCAATTAAAACACCATTTAAAAACAGTAATACTAAAAACAAATAAATAAATAAGGAAAACAGGTGATTATGGACCTGAGGAGCAATGTAAACATCAAAAGACGGCTTGACAAATCTACTATATTGTTGTAAAACACCCTGTAAATCTCTTCCTCTTTCTGATATATCTCGCTTTAGACGTCGAGCCAACCGGGTATCAGCATCTGTGTCTACAAACACTTTGACATCCAGTAGCTGATGATTTTATTTGAGCACCATATAAAATGTTAATAAAATATTAAATATTAAATAATTCAGAAATATTAATACTTTATTTAAATATAGAAAACAATATGAATTATAATAGGACCATACCAGTATGCATTGTGCTTTTGCTTTTAACTTTTATTGTGACGGTTGCTATAGAAAACATCACAAAAAATGTACAATAAAAGTTAAAAGCAAAAGCACAATGCACAAACTCATCATATATGAGTTTGGTCATAATATAATAATTGAGTTTTACATTTAAAACTTGAGGATTATGGAATGTCAATATGCCTTCAAAGATTATGACATTGGCTCCATACATAGTCTTCTAAATAAAAAAAAAGAAAACACATGACATCAATCACTAAGTATTATTTTTTGTACGTATACACGAAGAATCTGATAATAATAAGATACAAACTTTTTTAGTAATAAATTATTAGTAAATACTTATATTATAAATTATATATTATAGAAATTATAATTATTATTAGTATTTACTGAATTAGTTTCTCGTCCATGAGTCACAAAATTGTAAACTGGGACTTCAACTTTTTTCCCATCTTTCAAACGCTGAAGTGTTTCATATAGCAATTCAAAATCAAAAGCATCAGGATGATCAAAATTATAATTATTTTTTGCAGCCAATTCATGTTGTACAGGACTAAGAACTTTGTAAAAGCAATCCATGGACAATCGTGTAACCCATGGTACATTTAAATCTTTAATAATTTTATCAGCAACCGTGGTCTTTCCAGAAGCACTACCACCAGCAATCCCTATCATAAATCATCATAAATAATAAATACTCGTAATAAATACTTGAAAACAGCATACATATGTAATAAGATAATTGTTTGTTTTTATATTTAAGGTTCTACTAACCAATGACACATGGCTCAATGAGTTGTCCAGCAGGGTCATACCAAGGGGGCCTTCCAGCTGTATAAATTGTGTGATGTTTATTCCTTAAAATTGGATAATGTTTCCTACTGCTTTGTGATAATGTCCGAGTTCTTCGAGGCAGCGGTGATTTGCCTACATACAACGTACAACTATTATTGAAGTACACACATTAACATTGTTAGTTAGTCAACATAAATTATTATTATTAAAAACATTTTAAAAATCAAATAACTTTATTGCATTTGAATAAAAAAGTTAAAAACAACGGTAAATACATATTATGCCATGTATTCTCGAGAAAAGAAACAAGTTATTTGATAAAATAGATGTAAAATTAGAAATTAAAAATAATAAACAACATTTAAATAATCTTATAAAGCTTTTTTAATTTTAAATAACCGGAAAAGTGGATATTTTTGTTTTATTAGATCAACTTACAGATATCCACAGATTCGAAAGTAGTTTCCTCATCAACCTGGTCATATGAGTCTTCCAATTCATAGCCTCCACTAACCACCAACAACAAACAATTTATTCGTTAATTAGTTTACTAATAATAATAATTATTATTTATTAACAGCTACCATTACATTAAAAATTCTTTATTTGTTTGGAAGTAAAATATAAACCGGGCCTTTTTGATGTACCATAGTCTCCATATATATTATATACAATGTACATACTTATTATGTAAGTAAAAATCTCATGAAATGTATAAAGAAAGTTAAAATACTAAACTAAATACCTTGAACTTGCAGATGAGATAGGCGGACTCTCGGGATTAATATTATGGGCCATTTCAACTTAATTACGAATATTTGTAAAAAAGCTTTCTCAAATTTTGTTAAAATTGTAAATTAAAAATTACTAACAAATTGTTCAAAATTTATTTTTTACTTGCTGTATTGAAAGCACTTGGCACTTACTGAAGTTGATAAGCTACTAGATTATGAGCCTACAAAAATTACAAAATACTTTATTTTATTATTATTTATACTAAAAAGTAAAAACTAAGAACCACAATGTGTGTGTCCACATTTTAAAGGCAAAATTTAAAATTTCTGGAAACTTAAAATATACAGTATTTTATACATATAAATTTTATACTAGTTTTTTTACCAGACAATTAGATCCTTAATCCTTAACAAGATACATAAATACTAAATCTATACATCTTGCTCCTTAAGGAGTTTTAAATTTAAACTCCTTATCTGGTGTTTTTTTAGTACACGACTTAAAAAAAATACTCTCGATTAGGTGGGGAAATTTCAATCTGGAAATACACGAGCTTTGTTTTTATTATAATCAAAAAACTTTTTGGATTAATTTCTACTATTAATCGATTTCCCGTTATTGCCATTTAATTAAAGCAATTGTAAATTGTTTCTATACATGTACAATACAAAGTCATGTACATTCATATTTTTATTTTTAGTCAAAAGTCCAATGTATCGTTTTGATTCTCACTGTTTTTAATTTTTTGTTTTTTCATTGCTCGAGTTTATACGAAAGGAGAAATGAGGGATGACAGTAAAAGTAGTAGTGTTTATTTTTAATCGAAATCATTTGAAATATATTTAATAAATAATAAACATACATATAATTATGATGCATGCAAATGTGTATTTGTAGTGTTTTTTTTCTGAAAAACTCATCCTTACAGGAACTACGCACAATTTTTTTTGTGGAAACAAAAGATCAATTAAGATTTATATAATTTAATCAATCAACAATGTATGTACATACACAACAAC
>JAQGBH010006878.1:0-11806 GCA_034698265.1 Sminthurinus aureus
AAAATAGAGGCTCTACCACTATTTTGCCACTATTTTGCCACTACCACTAAAAAAATAGAGTAGTGGTAACACCTCTGATACCACCAAAGCGTATCTAGTATGTAGCGTATACAGTATCTATAGTATGTAGCTTACGTAAATGCTTAGGCGGACGCAACAAGAAAAACAGGACAATATTTACATAATAAATGATAACAAAGTCGTTCTATACACTACACACCGTATGTAGCGTTGTGTTGACATGTATAAAATATGAAATTTCTAAATAAACAGATGATGTGCATGCGTTTATAGAATCAAAAATCAAAATAATTTTTACAGAATTTGTTTTTCTGAGTCAAAAATCCAAATATATATTATAATATACTATACCTATGCGCACACCAAATGCCAAATGTACTACAGAAGACGGCCATTTGTCCTTGAGTTTGGAGATAAAATTTATCTGACTACTGATCAGGTAACTGTTAAGCTGTTTGCCATTTACCATTTCAAACTTTTAAACGAAATCTTCAAAATCAGGGACGAGATTCATATACATTATTATGTTAGCAAATGCTACTCTGTTACTATACAATGTACTAGGTGAAAATTTACAGAAAATGGATGTCATCATTTTTGTCCTTACGAACACTATGGGTATAAAAGTAAACTACGTGCAGTAAAATGATTATAATATATTTTAAAAATAAATTAGATGAAACTGTGATGAACTATTATGTGCTACTCCTATTGTAGTAGTACATTTGTTATATAGATATGTATTATGTATTTACGTATTCATACTGAATACTGAAGTATCCCTGGAAAATGTGTATAATATTGTGTTTAAAAAATTGTTTTCATTAGAAGCCACAACGAATCAATGATGGAATACAAAAGTCAAAAGTTGCAGGAAATATTTTAGTAAATATAGTAAAACGTACATACGTAATAGATAATAGAAATGGTATATGGTATATATCATACAATATAGTAATCAAAATTCAAAGATATCGATTTGTTAAATATATTACGATGTATATATTGATAACAAAAATGGTACACACATCATGCAATGTGCAATAACATGAAAAAATCCAAACGCTTTAAAAATGTAATATTATGTAATATATACTAGAATAATGATGAATAAAAAAACGGTATACATTATACATACTATTCAAATTTAAGTGTTATCATCAAGTGTAATTATAGGAAATGCTTACATGAAATGTAATTATAAGTACTTATATATATATATATATATTATAATATATATATATATAAACTATAAACAGAGTAAAATAGATTCCTGTATTACAAAACTTTCTCATATTTTGGTTAGACAAAGGCAGTGCAAAAACCACAGTGAAAACAATTGAAAAGTGAAAATCCTATAGCACATACACTACTTAGGTATGTGGTACTATGTGCGGCAATGCCACATAAGCAATAAGCAACACGGAGAATTAAAAATTTTGCATTTTTAATAATTTACCTAAAGCATTGGGTTGATAAATATATACGGGATGAATGCGTACATACTTGCGTATTATCACATCGAAATAAGAAACATGCATATTTATTATTGATACATTTGTTATCTTTTATGTATATATTATGATCCATTGTCTATATTTTGATTTTTTTAACTAACAAGCTATATAAGTATTGACTATATTGACTGACACTTACCGCAGACTCAGGTATACAAAGATGGTCAATAATGTTGACTGGTCGACCCTTTGTGTGACCTACAACTGAGTCCTTTCAGTTTTTTGTGTACACGTATCTTCGGTAGGACACTTTCATGTACAATTTAGTTGCTTGCTGCCCTTAATCCCGGCACAAAAAAAATAATTTGTCGCACAAGTCCGAAAACGAATAAAAAACTGACTTAAGTTTCATTTCAGGATCTCTCCAACGGTTTTTTTAAATTTCGATATAGACTGAAAAAAGTCTACAACGTAGGAAGCATGAACAGAGCTGTGGAAGGGGAAAATTTCTCGATTCCAGCATTTCAATTCACCGTAGGTTGCAAAATAAGAAGTGAACTGGAGACTTGACTCGAAAAATGAAAACCTTTCTTTAAATTTAACTTTTCTGGCCCCTGTTCCCAATTCCCAACTCGAGTTTCTCATTTCCCTTCATATTTCAGTTTGTGAAACTCGAGTATTTGTAGATCTTTGAAACGTGAATTACAAAATTAGAACCCCTATACTCAATCGCAGAAAAAAGTTGACCAAGTTTCTGAATGTTAATCAGTATAATCCATTATTTGACATGTATGCATGAAATGTTTATATTTTATAATAAATGATAACTGATACCTATATAGTTTATATTATATAAGCTCATATTTCAGTAGTACATACCGGCGCCCTTTGAGTCCTGTTTTTCGGTATCTTTCACTCCAACGTATTCAAAAAGTGTTTTGTCTTTCAAAATTTTGCATACTAGAATAAAATAATAAGTTATTTTGTGTGAGGTCGCAGGCCCATATATATATATTATATTATATATATATACATATATATACAGTCTGCAGTTTGTACATAGTTTACAAATCAGTCACTATGAATCGTTTTTTTGCACATGTAACATATGTACACGTATATATTTATACATAGTACTTGGGGAAACTGATGAGTTCAATTTTAATCTACCCCAAAACTGTAAGGCCGTTTTCTTATCAAGCATACCATTTAAAATTAAAGCAAGTAGTACCCCAAGCTCCCTATGCACTTTGAATTCAATCCTGCAAAAGCATGGCAATAAAACGTTTGCCGAAAATTTGCATCTGTTTGCTCAAAGATATGAGAAAACTTTCGATCAATATGTAGTGCAAACCCCGGGCGTTTCGGGTTTTCATTCCAACGGCATCGTAATCCTTAAATTTTTCATGTTTTTTTTTCGTTTCAAATTGCAAATAATGTCAGTGTATAGATACTTGACTTTCTTTATTGCCAGTGATTTAAGCCTGTAAAGACAACTGGCTCTGGGGGCGTGGTGGCTAACGTTGACATGTAATTGTAACGGTTGGAGTTCGATTCTCCAGAGTTCTTATCTTTTTGTCTTTACAAATGACTTTGACCTCATACCAAAACAAACAATATGGGATGGAATTTTTTGAATGGATTAATTGTTTTGATAATTAAAAATTGTTATTGATAGTCTGTGACTTTGATATAAGAAAAAGGCCCATGTTTTTTTCACTACCATTTTAAGTCGAGCTCATGCATTTTCCCACGTAGTACATGTTTTACTAGCAAAGAGGTAACACGTAGTACAGTAAAGTCTGTTAAAAACACATAGCACATATGTCAAGTCTTTAATTAATAATAACATCTATGTGATTCTGTTTGATCGGAAGGTCATTTAGAATAGGAAGTTATTGATCAACTTTTGTAAACAGCTTCTTTAAAACTGAACGTGAAGTGAATTAAATTAAATTAATAAAAACATGGGGAATATTTTTAAAAGTTAAAAGATTAAAAGAATATGTTTTCCTCGTTTGGTGATTAAAGTGCATAATCAGAAGAATTATTTTTATTTGTGTGTTACTACACAGTGTGTAGTACACACATTTGATTTTTAGTTTACGGAAAAAAAGTAAATTATTATAGTGTTTCTAAATTTTAAATGATATATGTATTGAAATAAGTAAAAAACATGGGATAAAAACAAAATATACTGTATGTACATACAGTTTATGTGAATCGTGTAGTATAATAATATATAGTACGTGCATTGGAATTTAGCCGATAAATGATACAAATATGGGCTATTATTATTTTGGTGAAAGTGTGTAAAAATACAACAAAAAGTTTCATTTAAAGTTTTAATTCATCAAGTTCAACATGCTACATTGAAAAGTATAGCCCATGAAATAGAAAGAACAATAAAATAATAATTATTGTTCAATTTTGTAAAATAATTGGTTTCTATACTGATCACTGATCAGTTTATTATACCAAATACCACCCTTTTCCAACAAATCCGGAGTATTCAAGATGATGAGTCCACCAACTTTGACCCAAAGTCCAAGCCCGACAGCTGAATTATGTGGGATGAGAGATGGTAATCGGAGTTCACAAGATCGAAAAGATCTCGAACGATTTGCAAAATTTTTCACCGTCAAATGTGTACAAGGTATAAAATTTACATAAAACATACAATATTCTGTGATTGATTAATTCTGGTAATATTAATATATTTGTTTGATGAGTGTTGTTCATCTAAGTTTAGAGAAATATACTTACAACTTACAATTATAGAATTGTAGAATATACATGTATTTTAATGCAAATATATATAGTTAATGTTAATTCACGTTTTTTTAGTCATTGTGCAATCTCGACTGGGTGAGAAGATTAAATCTACCTCAAAACCTTTATCCACTGGCCAAGACTGGGTATGTATATATAATATTATATTTATTAAATATTTATTTCAGCAGAATACATACTTTTATAAGCAAATGATAAAACAAACAATTTTTCTTCACACTACTGTAGCTATTACTAGCTGTATTGTGCACAGTCTGTGTCTGTAGTCTGTACAATTACATACTTAATTGTTTGTTTATCAAAACATCATGATTCATGAAGTAAAGTATTTGTTCTTCATTGTATATTATTTTCTACTTACATTTTGTAATTATTATTTGTAGTATTCACAACATGATATGATAATGTTTTTTTACTGTCTTTTTTATAGTTTAATCTGACAATAGATGATAATCCCGAGATTTTGATGGAGACTAAACGTGCTATTGCTTCAACTCCCCTACCGGGGTCGCCTCCCCTCTATGTTGAAATTAGTCTCAAGACACCTGAAGATACTCTGATTTTAGAGATTTGGTCTTTGTGCTTCAAAGTAATTTATTATTTTCTATTATTTACCTCTTTCATAAACGTATAATATATGTGTGTAGGTATATAAACAATCCTTACATACATACATATGTAGTATATCATTAACAAATAATATCCATCAGTTTATGAATATATATAAATTATATAATCTACATACATGAACTTCAAACATATATATATCTATTCCTGTTTCGGTTTGAATTTTCTTTGCAGCCTGAGCTTCAAGAACCAAATATTAGAATTTTGTATACTGTATACAATAGAATGGCTCTCCTCTTAAAAAGTCTAATATCAGTCACACGAGTTATACCAGCATATTCCCTTGGACGTCGAATAAAACAGGAACAGGTATAATAATAAGCAAAATATTGAAATTTGGTAAAATAGAATGAATTCAGATGATTCAGATAGTATATATTATTATATACTATGTATTGAATATTGAATATAAACCATGGTGTTAAGTCTCCTTCTTTTTTATTTTATTTTACAGAGAATGAAATCTACAGATTATATTATGTGTTATAATATATATACAGAAGAACAAAAATGTGATATAGAAGGAGTCTTGGGTCATGATTATAAACATGTAGAATTAGGAACTATTTCTACTCCGTATGGAGGTTTAGTACTCTCAATTGATTATCGTGTCAGACTGGAAATTATTGTGCCTATCAATAAGACTATGATGATAAAGAGTGACCATTATGGAAATGGAGGAACTGGTCCAAAAGAAATTCAGACACCCGAGTAAATCCGTCAAAATATTATTTATGCTTTTTTTGTACCATACTTTAAATATAATGCTGTTGTTGTCAATTGTCATAAACACTTTTTTCTGTTTTTACAGTTACATAATTTATGTATAATCTTATTTTTTTATGGGTTATTTGTCTAGTTCACCCTCATCCGATGCATCTTGGGTACCGAAAAATGATGGGAAAGCTTCTCCTTCTGACCCTAACAAATTACAAAGCACTCCAAAAACTGGTGCTGCAAGACCCACACCTGTTAATGTTGTAGGAGCATTTGAGCCTGTAAATAGTGTTCCAGTCATTGATGATGACGATGATTCTTCCATACCTTTCTCAAACTTGTTAAAACAATCCATGAAATTTAAGAAAATTCAAAATAAAAAGGAAAATAGTATTCCTCCAATAACCACAAACGTTCCTGATGTCAAACTAGATTCTCAATGTAATCCATTGAGTCTGGTAACTGAAAAAAAAAATACTGACTCAAGCTCATCTGGTGGAGGAGCTGGAGATAAAAATGCAGCTGATTTTATTATGGTAGATTTGGTTAGTATTTTCTTTTTGATATGGTGATTCATCACACTATTTGTAATTTGTAGTGTGAGACATAATATATGACAGAATTTCATAATAATTATGATCTTTGATTTTATCAAAACAATAGTATTTGAGTCATCGTTTGGAAAAGCGATGTGTATATGTATGTATTTGGCAATATTACATTGCTCAATAAAGTATTGAATTGGTGAAGACATATCGTTCTTTCAAACAATGGCTCATATCAAGTACCACCATGTATTACATAACATGATAACTACTCATTATATTTTTTACATTTATCGGGCCCGAAATTATATATATTGATAATAACTAATAACAAATATGAATAGTATGTTTACTTATTATTATATACTTATAAATAATAGTAATCATAATATTTAACATGAAATATTATATCATGTATCTTTTGTAATTGCATTTCATAATATGTTTTGTTTTATAGAAAACTCCTTTTGCACCATGTCCAGCTCCTTCGACAACGGGAACTGGGAATAGTTCTTCTGGTACTGAATCGGATCCTATTACTTTTTTTAATCAAGTCAAAGAAGCTCCATTTAGTTTATCATCGTTGGAAACGACTCTTCCTGCATTGAGTGTAGACTTTGAGGGAGAATTAAACATTTTTCAAGAATCGTTGCAAGAATATGATGAATTTGTTAAACAATTATGTGGTTCAAGTGGAGAATTGACTGATGTAGCAAGTAGTAGTAGCGGAAGTATGAGTGGTGGACAAAGATTTCCTTAATATTTCCATTTGGACTTATGAACGCATATATTTATACTTTATACAATACGAATTTTTGCCATTATGAAATCACTTCTTCTCTTCCGTATATTATTCTTGATTCTATTGTAATATATATATACGTAATACGTTGTAATTTTTCTATCGTAATATATTATGCATTTTGCATGATATTTTGTGCAAAGAAATTTGTCATTTTCCTTTATCGCTTATCAACATCATGTTAAACATTGTATATTATAATATATGCATTCTATGTATAATACAACTATTGTGTTTTCCTAAATTTTTTGAAATTGCTGGGTGCAGCATCTTACATATATATGCAAAACGTAATGCGAGTACAATCAGTATAAGCAAGCTTATCTCCATTTTGTGAGGAACTCCTTTTTTAATGAAATCGAAATTTGTAATGATGTAAGATATATAAGATGTAATACTATGTTATATAATATATATAATTCTACTTATCATCTGTCTAGTATATATACAAATCCTAATTAAGCATTGTAATCTAGTGTCGAAAACAATATAATGTGTTATTATGATAATTTATACGTCATCCGTATTTTCATGTTACCATAAATTTTTATCAAACGAAGGTTGGTTTATTTCAAAACAATTTATTGTATTACAATTACACTGATTATTTTACAATCAAAGTTTGCATAATATACAAATCGAATATAATATGGTTATTGCAATAGCAGTGACTCAAAAGCGGCGTCTAATTTTGTCTGTCTGAAACATTTATGATATAGAACAATGACCATGGCACATGGCGTTTGAAGTTTATTGTTTATGGAATTGAGTTTAATTGAAATTTATATTTTTAAGCTTTTGAGTAGAAAATTGCTGTAACATTGAACACACAAATAATTATATGCTTATAATATGAGGTAATATAGAACCAAAAAATAAAAGCTTGGCTATAGATTAGTCAAGTGGTTTCTAAAAGGATTTTACTCACTTTATTAGATCGAAATATATTTTATGTAGCGTGCGTACAGACAAAAACATATATATATGTAAGAATTTAAATGAGATGTATTTACATACAAAGTATGTATTTGGGTATAAGGAGAAATCGCAATTATAAAATTAAATTACATGTACGTTTCAAATTTATAAAAAATTAACGGTTTCAGTTTCCAGTTCAAAGACGAATTTGATCCAGTAAAATATGTTTGTCTGTTATAATTTTCCATTAGTGTAGAAATAATACAAAATAGTGATTGCATTTTGTGACTAACTATAATCTACTGATATACACATAATTATTATTAGATTTTGTAGCTGCTATATTTTATTGTACGTAAACATTATGTTCTATTAGGTTGCAACTGAAAGAACTCTGGAACAGACTGCTAGTGGTATAAGTATATGTTATTTAATATTTAAGACCGAGTAACAAAAGTTGTATATTTCGAGAGAAATTTTTTTATTATTCAACGTGTGATACGTGAGCGATTATTATATCTTTAATTAATACGAATGTTAATATGTTACTTTCTCGTTATCATTGCGCTGGTTATTTAATAGGCTTTTTGTAGGACTACATAACAGTACTACGCAACATACAGAAGTAAATTATTGAATTTTTTCATGAAAAAAATTTCACAAATATTTCAAAATAAACCAAAGTACTCTTTATTATTATCGTTTTAATTTCTAATTAAAAATGTTACTACTCCTATTTCCTTTTTGTTCATGTATTTCATTATTTACATATTACGCATCCAATAGTACATATAGCATATAGCATATAGCATGTTATCTGCAACATTGATGGAATTGGTCATCATATTTGTCTTCGTTTTATGTCATTTGTACTCTGCAATGCAGAGTCTGCATCCCATGTTTTATTTCGTACGGTACATATATACCTATATGAACCTCGTGTACTGTGCATACACACCACTAGTTGTTTACTTTTGTAGTTAACTGTGTACATAACCGATGAAAACCCTTTGTTCTTCGTCCGTGGATGTTGTATGTTATTTTCCTTTCTCTTATGTCGGTCTCACGTCTAGAACTAACCAGTACAAACATAATTATTTCTGTCGTGTCGTAGAATGTATATGTATGTATACATATGTATATCGAGGGTTATCTTTTCAAAAGCAAAATGTCCTGTACATTTTACATGGGATATTTTGTTTTTAAAAAGATAGCGCTCGATATAGTATATATACATATAATATACATGATGCATTTTGTTTTGATCTACATCGCACATCCCTATAATATTATCTATAATCTATATCTACTACAGACTGTACAATTACATAGAGTTTGCTTATAGGCTATAAGTTATAGCTGGTCCATGTTGAAAGTTTATAGACCCTAAGTGTCAAAAAAATGTTATTTCGATGATAAAGTTGTTTATTGTTTACTGAATTTCATCTCTCTGTTTATCTTTTATTTCATTAAAACACGAAAGCGTGACAATTTTTTTACTGAAGCTCGTTAATTCGTAATGCAAACGGCAAAATGGATAAAATATTATGTTATACGCACGAAACATATAAAACTTTGCAGTTTTCGAGCAGGAGACAGTACTTAAGTACAGGCACAAACTATCCTTTTTCCATTAAAACTTTTCTAAAAGATGAATCAATTCTATTGAATGAATCCATTAGGTTATATGTCCGTATGACGTACATATAAAAGGGTAGGGAAAAGTGAAAGGAGAAAGTTGCATTTACACAGCTTTCTCTTTCAGTTCCGCTCAAGTCTTTTATAATAGTGGTATGTAAAGGTATTTCCATCTGCTAGAATTTTTATTACGGTTTCAATTCTAAAAGTTCTTTTCACTTTTTGGTGATGTGCTACACAGTGTGTAGTACACATATTATATAATATAAATGAATGCATAAGATGTAATATAATTTATATTACATGTTATGTTCTACAGTGCAGCTTTTTTATAATTTTATGCCAAGTATATATTGAAGAAAGAATACTGTTTCGAGTGCAATTCCATGGTCAGTTTTCGGAAGAAAATCACTCTTCTAAAGCATAATTTAGTCATTTTGTTTGACCTCATAGTTTTGCATTTGGCAAATGCACATTTGTGGGTCAAATTTTCTAAGACAAAACACGTCTGCTGGCATATTTTCCAAACTCCATCAAAAATTTTGATAGTTTGATTCAAAACTAGACACCTTTTAAAATTTCAGAATTCTTTTGCAATATAAACAAAGGACAAAATGTTCAAACGGCCTAATGTACAAGAATTATACTGTTATGCGTTATGCATGTGTATGTCATTACTAAAAGGTTTCAATTTTCAATCAAAGAGGAATAATAACATGTTATTATTACTCTTTGATAACATGTTACTGAATCAGGGTGAATCCGTATTATTTGTCCAGTTCCTTTGCGTCATTTTACGTTTTGATCTCTACAGGTTATAAAAGTGTATGTGTTGAACTGCAACCAACATGAACATTAGTAACAATGGAGCGAGGACCATCACTTTGATGTATTACTGTGGGGCTATGTGTAGAACCCATTTTGGCACCTTTACAAAAACCCGCACACAAAAGGCGTGTTTTTAGTTACAGTGTTAAGGCTTATATCCACCTGTGAAATTACCTGAGGGAAAATCCTTGAAAAATCAGAACAATCTATAACCGGGGTCAGGAAAAATCTGAAAAAATTAGAAGACCTCTAGTGGGGGTCAGAAACCTAGTACGTACTTTACGTAGCCTATTTTATATCAGATGAAATCCGCTTCGGAATCAAAACCACAATAAAATTGATTATTTTATCACCAGGTTCTTGTATAATGAATCTGTGTTATAGATAAATAATAGTGATACCTATACACTATACAGTGTGTGCAATGTAATTACATTTGTGTATAACATTAATGCACTATATAATATTGTATTTTGTATTTTATTCTATTCCATTTGCTTTCTAGTTTCCATCAGATTTCCAGACAAGTGTCTACAAAATGTGTGTACACATGAATTCTAGATGTATGTATATACATACATTTTCGTGCAAAAGTGTTATAGCTTATAGAAATATGTATAAAATATAAACTATACTAGGTATACTATACCACATCGTACGAACTTGATACAAATAATGGCTCTTTGACATGTAAAACGTATACCTTGAGTGAGTCATTCATTTCTGCCATGGAGAACAAAAAGCAAGCAGAGTTTATTGTATACATAGTACATAGGAGGTGGAGATCTAATACAATATGTTTTAGGTACATATATTTTGTGTGTGGTTTCTTCTTGTTGTTATGAATGGCTGGATTTGTCATACTGCTGGTCGCTCCTACGAATCGATTGAGGAAAGAAATGAATGAATTTGAAGCCATGCGTAATGGAAAGCACACATTCACAGTCCTACATTTCCAATTCCTCAGCACTTTTCTCGTACAAGACGATAAAGCCTTCAGATTTGAGTTGGCTCTTTAGATGTATCAAGAAGAGATAAATTTTAGTGTTTTGATGAGCTGTATCATACATCATGTATACATTAGGAGTTATCAACCAAAATGCTACATAAAATAAAATGCAATGTATATGCTTGTTAGTTTTAGCGATTGTGTAAAAATTTGCATGTAAAATATTGGCATACATATTGCATCCGGGTTCTTTTGTCTAAGTCTCCATACTTAAACCTTTGTATATGTTTGACATTCGTATTTCTATATCTCATTTCAGAAAGAAAAGGCATTGGAACTTGTTTTTTCTTGCAATATCCATAGTTCTGGAGTTCGTAAGTTTTGTCTATATGTATCTTTTCTACCTACAGTTTACTCGTTTTTGGACTCCCTATCAGACATGGTGTTTGAGTGTGAGGACAAAAGGAGAATCAACTTAAGGTATTCGTTTGTTGAATTCGCAAAACAACAA
>JAQGBH010006879.1:0-11804 GCA_034698265.1 Sminthurinus aureus
AAATCAAGGAAAAAATTTGAATTTCGTGACATACTCAGACGTACTTGCTCCCTCGATTATATCAACAGTTGATATACTACACGAGGGTGATATAACGGAGGGTTGATACTTATGATCGAGGGTGATATAATGGGGGGACTACTGTATATTTGTAATGTTTGATGTGTGATAAAGCAATGAAAAACGATGCTAATTATTTTAAACAATGTACACGGCTCTTAAAATTATAAAATATAAAATTTCAAGAACAAAAAACAAACTATTTACAAAATAGAGTAATAAAATTCTATAAAATATTCCATATATATTATACAATGTAAAAAATCAGTATTGAGAGGTGCTCTTCTTTTGCGTTTTGAATTTTGAACCGCATTATCAATAATAATTATTATTATTTTATTAAACATTAAACATGTTTAAATAAAAATGTACTGAGCACCAGTATTACAACTACAGATAACATCCGATCGAATATGAATCCATCTCCCATGGCAAGACGGGTTTCTCAAACTGGAGAAACGAGTAATGGGGCTACGACCACTGGATGAATCCACTCCTCCAGACCCAGCACATTTGTAATTTAAATATGGTCGTTGTGCTTCTCTCTCACACATGGCACAAATTCGATTTCCTGTACATAAAACATATAGCTATTTGAAAATTGTACATTATACATTATTTTATACAATAGGTAAATATTAAATCTGTACATTTGAGAAGAAAACGTTCACATATTGTTCTGGAGTTTTTAATATGATATGTATTTTATTTTGAATTTGAATTTGAATTATTATATGATATATTAGAATGTATTAGATTATTTAGAATGTATAAACAATAAACAACCATGAAGCCTAATATACTTATAATTTATAATACTTGATAATATTATGATATTTACCTTGTCGAAGATGGGCGTAACTTTCCAAGTGCTTACAAGTTCGACTTGAGCGAATCACCTCAAACTCGACACAGTACCTGAAATAAGCAAATGGAAACCTTTGTTCATAAAAATTCAATTTTCAAAGCTTAATACTCTTTGACCCGTGAGTGATGCATTTAATACACATATAATATAATGTGAGACAATATACGATAAAACAAGAAAGAGCGACATGTTTACATAAATAAACAACGAAACAAATATGATTCATTTCCCGTCCCATATTATGTATAATGTACGTCCTACAATTTGTTAGACAAGTTACAAGTACATAATGGATTGACAGTTGACATAAAAGTGGAAATCATTCTGACATAATATGACGTGACATTTTTTGTACATAAGTAATAAGTAATAAGTATACTGGTGGAAAAATAATAAGGGACGGATTTAAGAAAAGAGAGGTGAAACTGAGAAAAAAGAGGAGGGTGTCAGCCAACCTCAGGAAGTAACATAAAATACAAGACTTAATTATACACAATATTAAACAAGAAGGATTTAAGATTCGACTTGTGTGTACTTTTATTTGAGAAATCCAAAGCCAAAGTCCAAAAAGGGTACAGTGTTTATTTTGTGAGCGGAAAAGATAGATGGTTTTCTCTTTAGAATCGTGCGTGCGTGAACTTTAGACCATAATATAAAAGCTATAAAAATTTTAAAGGAACAACAAGACAATAAGAAAGAGTTTTAAATGTTAAGCACACACACTCTCTCTCTCAATCATAGGAGGCAGAAGAAGAAGGGAAAATCAATTTTCTCATGCCTCATAAATACTTTTATAACACATAACATACATATTAAATGTTTAATAGCATGCAGCATGTAAAACTTTTGTGTAATACTTGTATAATAATAATTATTGTATAATTTATAAATACGGTTTAGATTTCTCCTTGTCTGGATTCTTAGGGTAGCGGAGTCGCAAGTTCTTTGTGATGTCGGTTGACGCATTTAGCTTCCGTTTTGAACTGAATTCCATCGGTAAAATTATCGCAGTGTCTACAATACAGAATTACAGAATAAAGAACATATCAAAAGAAAAATGAAATGATTTTAAGTACTTTTATCATTCATACATGGGAGAAACACGTGAATACTGAATCCTGAATCCTGAATGTAGTAAATAGTGAATAAAATCATGATCATTAAGATTATCATCGTTATCAGCATGTTCCTTTGTTATTTACAAGTTTTACAACAAATTTCCACCGCATGCACCGCTTTCTCACACCTCAAGACTCAAGACTCAAGTAAACATTACATGCTTGTATAAATGGAAAATAAAAATATACCCTTTAGCAACTCACGTCTCACCCCCTTTTCATAACGAGTACCTTTTTTCCCTTTGAAATACCTCAAAGAGCCTTCATTATTACCCTAATCGTCCACCTTTTTTCCATCTCTCTCTATTTCTTTTTATCTCTTCACCATCTCCGATCTCCGACCACCCGCTTCTCTCCTTCTCACTATATTTACTAGGTATCTCATTTTACTCTTTACCTCTTTCTAAGCATATCTTTTATATAATATTGTGTACATGCATGATAATGAACTCGTACTTATTTTGAGACTATATTTTACTTCATCAGAGTACAAAGTACACACATAATAGTTTTATGTCTCACGTGACTTGTTAACGCAATTCAATCAATGTGCCCATGTTCATCACATTAATTTAAAACTATTACGACAAAGAGCTACATCTCGAATCTCAAAACTCGAGATGAGATGCACAATACAAAATACGGAATACAAAATACAAACCTTCAAGAGTTATTCGACTTTGAATTTGCTGACAACGAGTTCCTCGACATCCGCGCTTTTGAATTAGAGCAGGACAAGGTTCACCTCCATTCCTCTGTTCATGAATAATTTTCCTTGATCGGGTCATCACTCCAAGTCCACAATCCGCGTCACAATCCGACCATGGAGGCCATGCTGAAACTTTGCAGTCTTGAACTATTAAAAATTAAAAATAGCATAATAAAAAATATGTGCATTTTGAGTTTTGAGCAAAAAGTTATCATTATTGTGGCTTTATGATTTACTTCTGTTATTTTTGGTATTTCGGTACTGCCTCAATTTTCAATTCTCAATTATGATTATCGAAATTAGCTGTACGAGATACCAAAAAAATTCGTTTCCTTTTGAAAGACATGTTTTTATAAGTAAAAGGAAATGAGCAATGAGTAGAGAAAAGAGAGAGGAGTACGCAAAAAAATAAAATAATAAAATAAAGTAAAAATCAACAGAAGAGAAACCCCGACTAAATAAGACCAAGAAGAAGCAATGATTTTGACTGTGTACTTAATAAAAATAGCAAAGAGCGCAAAGAGACTACCAGTCAGGATGCTGGATGCTAATAAGAACCGAAAACCAAAATATATGTAAATTAGGTACAGATGAACAACGCAAAACACAGACGACAGACACGGCGGAAGAAGGAAGATGACATGGAAGAAAAAAGAAAAAAAACTACTACCAATTTGGCCTTTTCTCTATTCACAACCCAAGTACTTGGAATAATATTCTAGATTCTAGATTCTAGATTATAGTACTTGCTTAAATTTTACATAGATACCTACTACTACGTGTGTCAAATGTACACAGCACACACAGTAAGCCGTATTTACACTCTACACTGATGTAGATTTCTGTTGTGTATTTTGTATTCAGTTTCCCAACACGTGCTCCTTTCAATTTTACAAGCTTTTACTTTTCATTTTGTTCGTTCAAGATTCAGGATTCAAGATCAACATCATCAAGATTCAAGAGAGTGAGAGGAAGAATGACTGATCACAAAAGTTAGAGGTTGAAAACTGTTTTATTAGTTTCAAGTTGATGTTGAGTTTGATGGTTAGGGACTTGCAAACACATGGCAAATCTAAATTGCCATTTGCCATTTGCCTTTCTGTGGAAAGTGGAAAGGTATTTGGTATTCGTATTTTACGATTGAAACAAATGCACAGATGCGTAGTGCATAGTGCATACTAATAATGCCCAAGCTTCTTATTTCAGTAATAATCATTACTATACCAGTTACCAGTTACCAGTAGGATGTTCAATGTTCATTTCTCCAGTATTTTTTTCTCCATCTCCTGTCTCGTCCCTCACACGCCATCAACTCTGTTTTGACTCTATTTATAGTCATAATATTACACTACCTATTTACGGCTTCTAAATTTCTGAATTACTAGTCTAGAGTCTAGAGTCATATAGTATGACATTGTGTAAAAAACTAAAAAACTGTCTCTTTCCTTTTACTGTAGTAATGGATGCACCGTGAATAGAAAATAGAAGGAAATAAGTTACTTGAGTCACTTGACTTTTTTCTTGAAATGAAAGAAAGAGGACATAGGACATACTACATAGTGCATACAAAACCCAGAGGAAAAACAAGCACATTTTGTACATTTTATGTAGGGGAAAGAGGGGAAAAGACCAGAGTAAAGAGCGAGTTCAAGATTCAAGATCATCTTTCACTAAAGCAATTATATGACACGCTCCGAAACTACATGAACATGACAGATCCACATAATGCATTACCATTATTAGTGTGTTTTCCTACATGATGTCTTCTCACTACTTACTATTATGTCTTTTGTCGTCTAATATTAATATTATAAATCCTTGATTCAAAATTCCAAGTGTAAAACTTTTTTTCCTTTTTCTAAAGGTAAAAAAGGTGCATGAAGTTTGAAATGTTCGTTTACAGTTTAGAGTTTTTAGAAGAAAATAAAAAGATTTAAGTGCATAAAGAAAAAGAAAGGGTTATAATTTAGATAATGTAGAAGATCCAAAATTAGGAACAAAAATAGATCTGTCTCTTTACAGTTCAGTTTAGAATGAGACAGAAAAACGAAAATCAGCAAAGATCAAAGACATGAGCAAAAAAGCTAAGACTTTTAATTAAAAACTAAAATCTTGTCTCACCGTTTAATTTTGAATGGCAAGCTTGTTTAAAGTCTGGACAACAGTCTCCAATCGTGAGGCAAGCGTGGTCTGTAAATGTTTTGATATAATATAAAATAAAGGAGATAAATATTTATAGTTTCATTTTCATACATTATATTATTATGTTACATGCACAATTCAGGTTTACTCTGTCAATAATTTCGAATGTAAAGAGTAACACGTGTGTGAAAGAAAAGGTAAAAGGTGTACCGCAGTAGCAAGGCACATCATTTACGTCTGGAATTGCATTCGGTTGAGCTTTTTGCACGACACACGAAGAGTCTCTGCCGGAACAGCAAATCCCAGCAGCAGTACAGCTCCCTGATTTCTTCATGCTTCTTTCCTGTGTAATCTCATTTGGAAGATTTTCTCCGTGGCCGGTCACACCAAAAGCGGAGCTGAAGCTGGAACCAGAACCAGAATTTGACAGTGACATTGATATTGGACAGATGATCAAGAGAAGGAGTTGAATCAACATGTATTTCTCCCTTTTTCTACTTCTCTGACGATGATTATAGTTGAAGGTGCACTGCTCCAGAAACATCGCTTCTGTCTTGTTTTTCCTTTTCTTTTACCAAATTCAAAATTTAAATAAAAAATAGGATCAATTCGTAAATCCAAAACTACACATCTAATATAATATTGTTCCTGTTTTCCTGTACAGTTTAGTTTTTTATGGACTGAAAATTACAAAGTATGAACTATGAACTGAACTGATATAATCTCAGTTTACACCTATTCCTTACCTATTTTTTCTCCTTGTTGTGTTCCGAGTTCAGAATTTTCAGAAAAGAGTTTGATTTTTTATTCTTGATTTGTCTCCAGTTTCCAGATTCCAGGTTTTTGGGTGAACATTAAACAGTAAATGGAGTACAGAGCGTTTTGATTCAATTTTCAATTCTCACAGCATTAACCGAGAACCGAGGGAGGACAAAAGACAAGACAACAAAACACGTTGTACCTTGTACGTGTACAAATGAACAAGTGACAATAATAATTACAGATTACGGATCACGGGACAATAAAAAGAGAGAACACACCTGTAAAAAAAGTATTAAGGTGACTTTAATGAGAAAGCGAGAGAGGAAATGAATGACTGAGTGAATGAGTGTGTAAGTGTTTTAGGGAAGGGTTCTGTTCTCAGACTGGAATGATTTTTCTTGTGTTGTTGTGTCGTGAGTCGTGAGATCCTTTCGGGATTTCTTTTCTTCTCTTTCTTCCTTCAATGGTATAAATTGTATAGAGTATGGAGTATGAATGCATACACGCCACACATATTATATAAGTGAGAGACGAAAAGAAGACCAAGACGAAGACGACGAATAATAGTAATGTTGTTGATGATAGGCGTAGTTGACTTGAAACTTTTGAAGCTGGAGGTAACATAAGTAGTACAGGATATAGGATATGGAATGAAGTGAAATGAGAGTACATATATGGATGTATTATGCATACTGGAACTTGAAGCGGTGGATAGATAGATAGATGGATGATGAGGGTTGAGGAAGGGGAAATAACTGTATAAGGATACCGTCAAGTCCTTTTACTTTTACCAAAATAAGACAAGAGCCTATAAAAAATCTCTCTCCTCATAAAAAAACATTTTTTCAAGTCCCCCGTCTTCCTCTTTTTCTTCTTCTTCTACATTTCATATAAAGAGTAAGTACAATGTGCACCTATTTAAAACTCACATGCTGGATTCTGGATTGGATTGGAGATGCGTGTAGTGTGTATACTGTACACCTTGTTTATAATATTATGCATACAAATTTATGTTTTATGTTTGAAATGCAGTAGTCATGTTCTCTCTTCTCCGTGTTGTTGTTTTTCGTCGTCGTCTTCTGCTTCTTCTTCTTGTACCACTAATACAAATTGGATACAAAATACAAAACATCTTCAGGCACCAGGATCCAGGATAAGTTGTTGTTGGTTGTTTCTTCAGCTTTTCTCTCTCGTTGGCTCTGTCTTGTAAATTGTAAAATGTAAAACCTACGTGTACATAATATGCACCAAATACACATTTACTATTATGAATCTCAGTACTCAGTACCCAATAGCCAGTACAAGATACAGAGAAGCCTCTGTCATGAATTTATCTATTATCTATTATCTAGAATCTAGAAATAGCATACATTTCCCGAATGCCTGCACGGCACATTTATATTTGGATTTCAATGATTTTAATCAGTTATTTATTTATTTATTCACTTTATTTACGTGTTTAAAATGGGTTTGACAAAAGTGGAGTTTTATAATATATGCATGTCAATCTGTATTATTTTTCATCCCAAGTCGGAATCGTATACTGGACCATGTTTGACGAGTTGAGAGTTAAGAGAAGTCAAACGCGTCTTATTATTTATTACTTATTATGTCTCATCTATTGATTGTTCAAAATCAGATTATCAACTAATGTAACATGCAAGAAGTAATAGGTAAAACTATAAAGGAAGACAGAAGAGAGAAAGAAAGACAGAGATTTCGTCTCCCACAGGAATATAAAATAGAATAGATAAGATGCTGGATGGAGGTACAATGAGAAAAGGAGAATGAATAACACACACATGAAATGCAGGTAAATTGTAAACTGTATACTGCATAATAGTAAGTAAGCTCAAAGCTCAACTAAAAATCTACTAAAAATCCTGTCCAGTGACCAGTGAGTCTACATTCTACATGTATAATATTTAAAATTTTGAGTGTGAGCTGCGAGCTAAATCGGGTTTTAAATTTTGAATACATGAAACATAAAAGCACACTACAAATTATGTAGCATAATGTAGAATGTATACTGCAGAGACAAAAAAGCTTTAAGATTTAAGATGTTTGTTTTTATCTACAGTTTAGTGAGGAAATTTTGCCTCCACTAAAGCTCAATTTTAATTTAATATTGTATTGCCTAATTATTGGTTATTTGGAATTTGGATCAGTGTAGAATGTAGAAACTATCTATTGTAAAACATAAAACATGTTCAATTGTAAAATGCAATCCCATCTTTTTCTTGCGTAAATATTCTTGCTCCGAGTTCTGAAGTGCGTGAGCAGTACCGCGGTATTTTGTGTGTACACTGTACACATACTACGTGAGTTTGTTGAACATCGGATTCATTATGCATTAGGATACTATAGTACACGATACACGATATACATGTAGTATGGAAATAATGGGGTTTCTCGAGTCCGGAGGAATTTTCTCCTCTTGTTGCATGTACAAATACCTGCTTCATTTCCAATTACCATTCTAAGAAACATGTATTTACTCTGAAACTTGCTAAGAATCACGAATCGTAATCCTTATTAATTTATTGCTTACCGTGTACAGTTCACAGTTAAAAGTATATATAGTTGTGCATCATTCTTCGTTCTTCATTGTAAATTATACATGAGAATCTGTCTTACATACACTCTTCTGGCTTGTTGGTATTCAGTATTCAGACTCTATAGATTATGAGGCATGGAGCACATTAGCATACACGCACAAATTGAAAAATTCTTTTTTGACTTTCCCTACATAATATTATATGCGCACGTTGTACGTTGTACATAAATACATTTAAAACACTAAAGCTATTGCTGTATTATATTTTATATAATATCAGCAACCTACATGCGTAAAAAGTAAAAACAGTCGAAACAACAATGTATCATTAATGTGGTCTCCCTGCGTAGTGCATAGTATAATGTACCGCATCTATTAATTATCAATGCATTACAAAAAAAAATGTTCCAGTTTCTTGCAGCATTTGTATCCGCAGTAGGTCAAACCAAAAGTTCACAACCTTGGCCTTAATTATGACATGTATCTAAAAAAAGTTGTCGGCAAACACAACAGCTGAGTAGGTCCAAAACCCAAAACCGTTCTATTGTGCTTTGTGCCATTATTAAATGACTTTGTGTATGGATATAGATTACAGGAATACACATGACATGGTATGGTGTACATTGTACATTGTACATGTTACATAAACGAAGTTTTTATTCTACTAACTCAAGTCTCAAGTCTAAAACACTCTGCTTATATTACGTATTATGTATCTACAATCTACAGTTTACGTACGTGATGAATTAGTAAAAATTACAAACTAAAGGCATTTTTACGACTCAGAAACAAAAAATTACATGGTCATTGAATGAGATAAATACTTCGTTACAAACGGTTAAGCAAAAAAATGAAAACATGTCCAATGTCCATATTATTTATCCAACCAAGACCTTAACCCTTAATAACCATCCAAAATCCAAAATTTACATTCATATTTTATAGTTTAGAAAGTCAACCCCTCATTTATCAACCACTCTTCTACTAAAACGTCTGTGGCTAGTAAATTTAAAATACGACCAGTTGTTTTTGGACTGTGACAAATACGAAAGAGCTTATGTGCAATACATGGGCTGGTACTGGAATCAATTCCAGCGGATAGTGCTGGAACGTTGTTGTTGGTGAAATCTTTTGTTTCAGAGAATTCAATGTTCATGTTGGTAGACTCCTAGAGAAAAATACAAAAAAGATTGTAGTCAGATTTTGAAGAATTTTGGAATAAAATGAAAAAATCCTCGAGAATTCAACGGTTGAATTACCAAATCGGCTTGTTTTACCTCTGAATTAGTAGTAGTACTCCTGGTAGTAGCCGCCATTTTTTACGTTATCATTTCATTTATCCCTTATATTCTTTTTTGTGAGATTTGAGATTTGAGAATCTATACTATATTATACACAGTACACAGTATAGGTAGCATGTGATATGCGATTGCTATAGAAGTAACAACAAAACTCCACTCTCCTGATTTCCGATTTCCATATAGACACACATTTGGCTGTTTCGACTATAAATTCGATTTTGGCTGTGTGTTTGAGCTAAATTTCAAACTAAAAACTACATATTATGTAAGCTGAGAGCCGAGATGAACATGTAGAATATGCATTGGTGATTGATGACGAGGTTACAAATTGCTTTTTCTAGAAAAAAAAGACGAAAGACTGGATTGCTTTCAACCAAAATGCTCTACAATAATAAATAATATTGCAATATTAGTACTAAAATATATAATGCAAAAACAAAAAGGATTTTCAATTTCCACTCAACAAGAATTTTTCCAGTAGTACAGTGTGAATTTTTATTTACGCATTTTTTATTTTTATCATAATAATAACATTTCATCGTTATTATTTTACTTTTCTATGCATTTTATCAATAATTTTCTTTTCCGTTTGTCATCATTTTTGACGAGTGTATCAAAATATAACTTACTTATTTATACTTAGTCTTATTTATCATTTGTCTATATACACATTATATGTATAATGTATATATACATTACAATATACATTCGATTTCAGTTTTCAAAGTTATAATAAATAAACTGTGGTTACATGTTACAGTTATATTATGTGAGGAGAAGAGAAGAATATTCTGTACACTAATTAATGATAGTTTTTAGTTTAGAGTTTATAGTATACTACATTGTATTAGTCATGAAGTCAGTTTTTTTCATATTTTTATAGCATTATTTAATATTACATCGAAGATCAAAAGTATGAAGACTGGAAAACAAAAACAATAAGCTTTTTAGTTTTCTCTGTTTCTCGTATATAATATTTCATACTACGTATATCTTTAACAATTGATACTAATGTAATGTACAAATAAGTTTGTATTATTTTACCTCATTATTGTTAGCTTGATGTACTTACACTTACAATTTACAATACAACATCATATCATATCATTATATTACAATTTAGATCTTGGATTTTTTTTTCATCTACAGACTTTTGTAGATCCTAATCTAAAAATATTGTGAGAGTACAGGGAACAGCGGGGGTATACATATTATAATAATATTATGTCACGTTTCTTTTTTTCTTCAATTGTTTAACATTTCTAAATTACTTTACTAAACAACATCAACAGTTTATAAAAAATACTCAGGTAGGAGGTAAGTTTTATTAATAGGATATAATATTATTTAATCAGTCAAGACAACAACAACAATTACAGTGAATAAAAGAGACGAACAAAGCCAAAAACGCATAATATAATAATAATATATCTGTATATATGTGCAGATTTTTAAAAATAGGAAAATTACACCATAAAAATGTCCTACTACGAGACTTTCTAATAGTAGTAAGTGATGCCAGTGATGTATATTATATGCCTTGTAGAACAGATAGAATTCTACGTAGAAAAAAGATTCACATTATAAAACTGTGAAAAAAAATTTTGAATCTTACACAAGATAACATGGCAAAATTTTTCAGTTTACATCAGATATCAGAAAATGTCTCAAGATTTTTTGAAACTTCAACTTTAAAACGCGGATTTTCTATCATAATATTTGTTATTTGTATTGGGTAAATTGGGCAGACTTTTAGCTACGCTTTGCGCTTAGAATTCGTAAAATAGGATAAGGTAAGAAAACACACTAAGGAAAGAAATTATTTTCATTAATGAAAATGTGCTAATACTAGAACAAATTACACATTACTTTAACTTTTAATACATGGTTATATAATAGTTGTGTTTTCTCTTTTTCAAATTTCTCGTCACTATATACTATATATTATATGTATTTCCTCTGGATAAGTGAATAAGTTACTTGAATAAATAAATAAATATAATAGTGCTCTCACGACTACTTTGCACATTTGAAAATGTCAAGAAAAATAAAAATGGTTTGAAAGGATTTTACATTGTAGTAAATTGATAAGAACCCCCTTTGGTAGTCACCTTAAAACAATAATAAGGATAAATTTTCCATATTATTGATCAATATATTGATATAAATAAATAAATAATAAATACTAGAAAAAAAAAACATGTAATTCATTAACCTTTTCTCCCCTGGATACGACTTTTGTCGTATTTTATAAACAATAAACAAATTCCTGAATACGACTTTTGGC
>JAQGBH010006880.1:0-11804 GCA_034698265.1 Sminthurinus aureus
TTTAGTTCAAGAATCGCCACCAGGTTTAAATTATAAAATCCAAACGAGCCGTTTTTCATAGATAATCTCACATATATGTTTTATGAATTATGAGTGTTTACTAACCTTCGTTGGCACTTTTCACAGTTGTAAGCATTTTCCGGATTTTCCAGATTTGCATGACTCATAAAATCTAAATTTACTGGTTGCTGCTGCTGAGGCTGTTGTTGTTGACTATGGTTATCATGATGTTGTTCCCACAAATTGAGGTGTCCTAACATTTAAACATTCAATAATATCAAAATATGCTCTGTATAACACGTAAACGCACCATACTACGACGCAGCATGTACATAATAAAATGTGTATATATATATAATAATTAATAATATGATACATAATACACATGTAAGCACACAAAAACCGTGGCAAATAAATCATAACCAGATAGATTTTACATAAAATATAAGGACATGTGTGTATTTTACCTTGTCGCTGCTCCTCGTTATCTAGCACATGTTGAATAGAATGTTGGGGATCAGTATATGTGTTTGTAGTAGGAGGTGATGGTGTATCAAACATGGATCGTTCCTAAAGATTACCAATAAAAGGATGGTGTAATTTTTTGTATCATGCCATTAAAATGTACACCTATAATAATATTATAAACAAGTAAATGTATAATATGATAAACATTTTTAAATATTATATTAAAATTAAAACTTACTCTATTCAATGTAGTAGATTGATAATGTTCATAATTTTGTTGTTGGTGGGTGGTCTCAGTTGATGATGATTGTGCAGTAGACGCTGGAACAGCCTTTGGACCATTATGACTTGAACTACTAGTAGTATACGAGGACTGAAGTGGGATAGGAGAATTTCCCGAAGTTACTGGTCTCAATTCACAGAATATACTTCCACTTTCATCCACAGTCACATCAGGATTAACAACCGGAAATCTATTATTTTCAATATTCATTCCTCTATTTGATGAAGTATGAGATGGGATGTGGTGACCATGAATTGATGGTGGTACATGTAGAGGAGGGATTGTTGGTGGACCATGATGAAGGGGAAGATGATGAGATAAATGAGGGGGGTTAAAATGATGAGTCATAGCTCGATTATGTGGGTCCATGGGATATGGAGGAATTTGAGGAAAGGAGTGAGCTGGCCGAGGTACCATATGTGGGTAATAAAGTGGATTATGTGCCGGCATATTGCGATGATCAAATGCTCCATGTTGTTGCTGTTGTTGTTGTTGTGGGTCATTATAATGATGTTGTAGCATTCTCTTTTTTTGAGGTTGCTGAAATTGTAACATTTCTGAAATGTTGTCAATATTGAGTCGTTTCATACGATCACTGTCTCCCCTTTGTTGATGATGGGAATGATGATGATGATGATGTGAATGATGTTCCCGTTCACGAATAGATGAATGTGGATCCATTTGTTGTTGTTGTTGTTGTTGTGGATTATGAGGAATATGATGATGATGATGATGTTGACTACGGTCTTCTTGTTCCCTTGATAGTACTGGTGGATGAGGAATATTTAAAGGTTGTTGTTGATGATGATACATTGGTTGATAAGCTCTTCTTGCTAACTCCGAATTGATCAAAGCTGAATTTGGTATTAATTCTATTGGGAGTTCATGTCTTATGTTGGGACCAAATTTATTGGTTAGAGGACCATGTGTAATTACACTTGTCTGAGTACTGTCACTGTTACTATTATTATTATTACAGCTACTACTATTGTTATTATTTAAATGTTGATCATGTTGTTGTTGTTGCTGCTGCTGCTGTTGTTTATTTTCAATATTCGATGGTACACAAGGTTGTTTATGGATAGTGACAGTCAATGTTGAATCAACACCTTCAATAATAGGATTGGATAAATTTGTTGTTGTTGTTGTAGTAGTAGTTGTTGTTGCTGTTGATGTTGTAGCGACAGAAGGATCAGACGGCTGTTGTTTACTAATGTCACTATTATTGGAATCACCAGTATTATTGTTAGTATTAGTTGAATTACGATTTAAAGATTCTGAACTTTCATTAAATTCTCCATCACTGGGTGTATTATCATCTGAAATAATAAAATATATTCATTTAAGACTTGCATTATTTATTACAATATATATGCAAAGAATAATCATTATAATATTATTATAAACCTTTCTTTACTTACCTTCGGTTTCTTCTTCTGTTTCTTCATCTTCTTCACTTTCACTCAATTGAACTTGAGGTGTATTTAATATACGAGAAGATGGTGTGGTGGATGAATTGTTACTACTATTACTACTACTTGTTGAATCAAGTTTTTTCAAATCTAATACAAGTGGTTTTACTGTCTCATGTTGAGAATCTTTTTCAGTGTTATGAGTTGTTACAGTTGGTTGGGGTGATTGAATAGTTGGAGAAGTAACTTGTGATTTTAGTGAAAGTCCTTCAATTGGTATCTGTGGCAGTGGTGGTAGACGTGGTGGATACTGGGATTCATCTGAATGATTTGAATGATGATCTTGTGGAGAGAACAATGGGAATGTCAAATGATTTTGAGACAGTATTGGTGATTGCATCAGAATTGAAGCAGATGGTGGATAAATTGAAGATGGACTTGGAACATGATTCTGAACATGTTGTTGTTGCTGTTGTTGTTGTTGCCTTCGTCTCTGAATTAAATCTGCTTGGGGTCTATATAATTTTTGTAATTGTTCATCATATTTCTTTTTTTGTTCTTCCTCAATATGTTGTCTTCGTAACAGGGTTTTAGTTGACACTTCTCGTTCTCGTGATTGTGATTGTGGTGGAGACTCTAATAAATGTGTTTTTGATACATGTGAAGATAGACCACGAACAAGTACCAATTTTCCACAAATGGGGCAACCAACATTTCCAGGTGCCACATCCATATGAAATTTAGCATAATGTTGATCATAACTTGCATCATGACTTGAAACTAAATCCAAACAGATTAGACATCGTCGGAAACCATGATTGAGTAGACAATTAGTGGCTTTTGGAGGGGCTTTAAAAGTTCGATAACAATGAGCACATCGTTTTAATTGTGTTTGATAATCATGTAGATCATAAACTGGAGAAAATGTTGATTCTGAAGAGACTTTTTTGTTTTGTTTATTTGTTACTGAAGAAGGAGCGGATTGAGCTACAAGTTTAGGTGGTTTTCCATCATCTTTTGATGATGATCTATGACTATTACTCGAACCAATTCTTGATGTAGAATTATATTTTAGAGATGATGATGATAACTTTTTACTACCTGATGATGACTTTTTACTGACTGAGGATGAAGGAGGAATTTTTTTGATTTTCAAAGTTTGTAATGAATTTTGAGATGATGATGATAGAGTTTTGGTACTTTTTCCTTTGCTACTAAATTGAGAGAACGATGATGATGATCTTTTTAAAGTTGGTGGTGGTGGTGTTCCACCTCTATGATGATGTTTTCTATTTAATCCATGTCCCTTTCTAAATTCTTTATTCGACATTCTCTTTACAGTAACTCGAGGATTTGCAATGGTAACCGTAATACCATTAATTTTAGTTGTATAGGGAATACTTGGATTTCTACAAAGGGATTCTACAGCTTCCTTCAAATTCCCTTCAGAACTAGAAGAAGATTTTCCATGTTCTTGATTACTGTTACTTTTAGTGGTCCAATTATTATTATTATTATTATTACTACTACTACTTGCCAATAGTAATGAAGATGAAGATTGTTTGACAATTAAATTTTCTTGTTGATATGGATTTTGTACAACATTTGCTGCGGCAAGTGCTTCAGCGGCTGATAATACCGTGTGCTGTAATGATGATGATTTAGATCCACCACCTAATAAATGAGGTTTCGTTTGAGTATGTTTTTCTCTCACTTTAGTACGATGTTTCTTTTTCTTTTTTTGTTTACTGCTATCCGACACTTTATTTTTATTCATAGATAATAAAGACTCATCTTGATAGGATTTTTCTTCTTTATCTATTTGTCCATCCTCTTCCTCATCATCTTCATCATCATCTTCTTGTGAATTTACATCTTCTGGATCCATTATTTCAGAAGATGTAATATTTTTATCATTTCCAATTACTACTACTACTTCTTCAGAACTTCCTAGAGCTAATTCACTATCAGAAACAATGGTTTTAAGGACTTGTTGTTCTTCTTCTAGAGGAACTATAGTGGATGTTTCAACATTTACATCCTCCTGTACGTCCTCAATCTGTTCTATAATTTCTACAGTATTACTTTCCTGTTGAGTTTCTACCTCAACTTCATGCTCAATTACAGATGACATGGGAAATTCATACTCTTCCGTTGTTTCAACTACTGTCTCCTCAGCAGCTGTAGGAATTTCATCAACAAATTCATAATATTCTGGTTGTTGTTCCTGTACTTGTTCCATTAAATGAGGACCCGTACAGGATAAATCAAGTAATTGTTCAGGTTGGTGACTGGAATCCTCTAATACTACAATTTCTTCATGTTCAATTGTTGTTTCTTCAACTACTTGTTGGGGTTCTGACAATTGAATATTAGATTCATCTGATTGTTCTTGCTGTTGTTCTACAACTTGTAGTTGAGAAATTTCAGAAGATTCTTGTTCTTCTACTACAAGTTGTTGTTGTTGTTCTGATGGTAGGGTTGAAATTGTTTCTGATTCTATAATAGCAACTTTACTAGTTATCTTTGTTCCTATTTCTATAGTTTCTGCTGCTGCTGGTGATGATGAAGATGACGAAGACACTATTGAAGAGGAAGAAAAAGAAGAGGAAAATGATATTGGAATTTTCTCAACTTTATTAGCTTCCTTTCCTTCTAAAATATCTATCAAATCTTGATCTTTACCTTGAATTGAATCAGTTGTAGTAGTAGGAGTGCTAGAAGACATTGTTGTTGTTGTTATTACAGAACTAGTCGCAGCAGCCACACTCTTCAATTGTTCTTCTGCTGCTTGTCTACTTTTTTCTTCAGCCTCTTTTCGTCGTTTTTCTTCTTCAGCTTTCCTCTTTTTCTCAAACAAGGTATTATAAAAGTCACTCTTGTGAGGTCTCTTGAGACTTTCTTTCCCTGACGAGTTATCGGATGATAATTTATCACATGTGTCTTTCCCTTCTTTGGCAGCAAACTGTCTCCTCATATCTTCTTCAATTTTTAATCTAAAAAGGAAATAAATTAATAATTATTCAACAATAATCATACAACTGTATACGAACTTGTATACTTTATACTATCAGTTTTAGGTACGTTATCATACAATAATTAATTATTATGATGTAATCTGTAAAATCATATTCATCAATGATAAAGAAAAACTAAACTATACATAATATAATATAATATTCAATGTTATAAATAATAATACATTATATGTTATTAATTAATTATTAAAGTTAGATATAGAAATTAAATCTTACTTTAACCGCTCTTCTTCTTCTCTTACTTTCTCAATTCTTAAAAGTTCTAGTTTTTTAGCTTCTTCTGCTGCTTCTTTCTTTTTCCTTTCTTCTTCAGCTGCTTCCATCTTCTTCTTTGCCTCTTCTATTTTCTCCTCTTCGATTTTTTTACGCTCTTCCCGTTGTTTAGTTTCTTCAGCCAATACAGCTTCCTTGGCTTGTCTTTGTTCTTTGTTAGATGATTCCGTTGATTTTTGGACTGTTGTGGTTCTATCCGATTTCTTTTTTAATTCATGACTACTACTAGCAATCGCCTCTTTCTCTTCAGTTTTCTTTGATTCTTCTAATTTTTGTTTGGCTTTTCGATTTTCTTCTTTCTTTCTCAGTTCCTCTTCTGCTTTAAATCGTTTTTGTTCTTCCAGTAATTCTTGTTCTTTTCTCAATTTTTCTGCAATTTTTAAGCGTTTTTGTTCTTCTTGGGCTTTTTTCTCTTTCTTTAATTTTTCTTCAGCTTCAGCTTTTAACTTTTTTTGTTGTTCTTCTTGTATTTGTTTCTCTTTTCTTAATTTTTCTTCAGCTTCAGCTTTTAACTTTTTTTGTTCCATAATTTTTTCTTCCCTAGCACGTCTCGTTTCTTCCTCTTGTAACCTTTTACGTTCCTTTTCTTTCTCAACAGCAGCTGCTTTGACTCTTTTTTCTTCCACTTCTTTTGCTTTACGTTCGTTTTCTTTTTGAATTTTGAGAGCATTAGCTTCTCGAAGTTTATTTGCTTTCTCTTCTTCAATTTGTTTTTGACGTTTTTCTTGTTCTTCTTCTTCTGCTAAAGCTTTTTTAGCTCTCTCAATGGTTAGCCTTTCCTCAAGAACAGCAGCTGCTGCTTTTCGCCTTTTAGTTTCTTCCAATTTTTGATCTGATAATTTAGATGATGATGATTCTTGTTGTTGTTTTGGTTGTTTCTTTTGTTGAAGTTGAGACTTTTCATAACTAGAAACGATATTAGTTGTTGCAGTGGTCGGAGCAGTAGTACTTTTTTTGGGAATTTTAATTGGAGAACTATTACTGCTGCTGCTACTACTACTACTACTATCTTGTTCTTGTATTTCTTTCTCTTTTTCTCCGACATCATCAACCTTTTGTACTTCTTCTTCTTCTTCATCTTCTATCATTTCAGGGGTATCTTTTGTAACAATCTTTTCCTTTGGTTTTTCAACTAATTGTTTCTCAGTTGATTCTTTATTTTTACCACGGATTGAACTACTTACTTTATTTGAGCTTAATGCAGTTACAGAAGGAATATTAGAAATAGAAGTAGCTGGAATAGGGGCCTGAGATAAACCAGAGGCAATGGAACTTTTCAAATTTGCTTGTATTTTCCATGCAAGACGAGAATCATCTTTTTGAATCTGTTGTTGTTGTTGTTCAATTTTTCTAGATTCTTCTTCATTTTTTCTTATTTCTTCTTCTTCTTCTTCCTTTTCTTCTCTCATTCTTAAATTTTGTAATTCTTCCATTTCAAGTTTGTCCTGGAGTTTTTTTAGTCTTCGTCTCTCAGTTGCTTCCTGACGAGCCAACTTCCTTTCCTTGGCTGTAGCATATTTCTTCTTTTTTGTTGGTTTGGTTGTTGTTGGAGTTGTTTTGGCAATTGATTTGAGAATTTCATTTGAAACACTTGTTGGAGTTGTTGGTGTATTGATATTAGTTGAAGATGAAGAAGAAGAGGAATAAAGATTAGTTAAAGAACAGTTTGAGTTCCGAGTGGGATATCTAGTATTAGTGTAATTATTTTTAGTAGGGGATTCAGCCTCTGGAATTATTATTTGAGCTATTTGTTTATGGGAACCAGTTTCATCAAATGCTGAAGTTTCAAATTCAATTGTTCTATCCTGCATATCGTCTGATTCTTCCTCGAAATCTTCATCTACAAGTAATTGAAGACTTTCCAATTCTAAAGATTTTTTTTAAAAAAAAGAGAAGGAAATGTTAGTATAGTATAGTATTATTTACTTTGATTTCATCTCAAATACTTTTAGAAAACTATATGTATACACATATATATACATTGTTAATAATAATTAGGTTAGTCATAGTATATAGCCTGATTATTAGTCCATAAATTACTAAGATAAACTGGACAACAGTATCAAAAACATTACCAAAACATTAAAAAAACATACAGTACATAGAGTAAAATGAAATTAAAGTTTTTTTTTTTACCAAGAGGATCTTTTTCATCTTCTTCAGGCACTCCATGAATATCAGGTCTTATTATCACATTATTGACTAAGTCTAATTCTGGACTGAACACATACTCTTCTTCAAAATTTTCTCCAATATCTTCTGAAAGCTCGTCCATTCTTACATGAGCACTGGTGATAATTTGAACATGACTTATTTCTCCATCTGAATTTTCTTCATTGTATATCATATCATCCTCCTCACCACTATTTCGAATTTCCACTACATCATCGTCATCATCATCTTCAACTTCTTCTATATCCACTTGAATAGGTGACTCTTCCTCCTCTTCATCTTCCTCATTCTCATTTTCATGTACATTCCTAGAAGGTGAATCTTGTACAAGAAAAATACAATTAGAGGTCTCTTCATTTTCAGAAGGTGAAATGGACGGATCACAATTATTTGATTTTTCTAAGGATAGTTGGTTTGAACTTTTTGATTTTAATAGACTATTACTATTGTTTCTATTGTCACGTGTTTTGGCCTTTTGAACAATTGATGCTCCTCCTCCTTGACTATGATTATCATTCTTATTCCCCTCCTCTTGACTCGGAGAACTTTGATGATGACTAACACTACTACTGTTATTATTATCCTTGTCTGTACTCTCTAAATAATGTCTCAACTTTGGTGCATATTTTTTATCTTGGTCCTTGGCTGGTTGAAAACTATATGTATTATGCGTATCCGCTTTGAGAAGAGCAATAATTTCCAACGTCGCATTTAATTCTGATTTGTTAAATACACTACAACCAGTATAAAATGAATTGATCAAAGGGAGTACTTGTTCAACTTTGAAATCGGGCAGACAGATTGTTGCCAATTCAGCTGGATCCTTTAAAAAATAAAACAATAAAAAAAACCCCCATAATGTTGAAAACATTTTAATGATTCTTAAAGTAAATACTTAAACAGTTCAAACATTATTGGTAACTTCTAACCTTAATTACTATTTTAAATACTAAAGACATATTCTCACAAAACAAAAACTTACCTCATGGCGAAGAAGTTCCATAAGAAATTTAGATGCAGCCATGAGAACACACCGATGAACCGGAATAAATCCATCTTGACACATAACCTGTAAGTAAAAGCAAGAATGCATCATACATTACTATAATTTATTTATGTATACATATAAATTACAAGCATATGAGTGACTTTAAATCATTATTAATATATTATTATACTCATTGCATCGACATGTTTTTTTTTAATGTAAGGTAAACTAACCTGTGTATCATACAATTTTGTTGTTCTTCTATGTAGTTTCAGTAATAAATCAGTTATTAAAACATCTTCACGTTTAATGACAAATGGTTCATCCGGTTCACTATCGTTGTTATTTGTGATGGTGGTTGGTGCTGCAAACGCCATTGTCATTGCTTTACTCTTCCTTATATTAGCAGTTCCATCATTGTTGTTGTTGTTATTATTATTATTGTTTTTGTTAATAATGCTACTAGCATTCACAGTTCGATTTGTTAAACTTTTACTACTATTAATGGAGCTCAAATTTACTTGACTTCGTCGAGTTTCAATACTAATACCACTACCACTAGGCTTCATTTTGTTAGCTTAGAACAGTTTTTGAAACGTATATATATTATATATATATATATATATTATAAAAATGAAATCAGCATATTATCATTGTTAGTAGTCAAAAGGTATTCAAATACATTTAGTATTAGTATCAACACAATAGAAAATAAACATCAAATGTAAAGAAAATTTTGTAGTGTTGTTTTTCTTGAATAAGAACATGATTCCTTTTTTTCTTCTTTATAGATTTTTTCTTCTTGTAATTTTAGAAAACTTGTTTAGTAAAAAATAAATTTCAAGACGTACTTTGTGTTATATAATATTTTATATATCAGTTAATAATCAGTCAGTTGATACATATATATATAGAATCTGGGGGTAATCGAGTTAATGTATATTGTGTTATTTATTATGATTATTATTACTATTATTATTCTTCACTTGTTGTTTCGGTATTATTAGTAACAGTATAGTAGAGTAACATTATATACTCTGTGCTGTCTGTCAGATGATGATGTTCAAGTACTGTTCAAGTAATGAAGAAATGAATTTCTTGATGAATGAAGGTTTGCGGTGATATTATATTTGTAGCCGCAGAAGTTGTAGTACAGATACTTTTTTGTATTCCGTCCATCCAGTATGAATAATACAAGTAATATGGTAGTAGATAATAGTAGTTTATAGAGTTGAGTTTGTTGTTAGTAAGATATACAGGATGCGGCAAAAAAGGGTTGACACGTATCAGCTATTTAAACTGCTACTCTGCAATAAATGCAAAAGTAAAGTACAAAATTATTTAGTTTATATGCGTGAGATAGATGCTATAGCTTGACACGTCAGTCGTCATGAGGTTTAAGTTATATATATATATATATCCATAATACATATACATTATACATAATATATATATATACATATATGCCATATGATATTGAAGTATGAGTAGAATAAACAATTAAATCAATAGCAGTCAAATAGAACTATAAAATATACATCATGTATCTGGATATTCCTATATACCAAGTACGACAAACAAAATATGACTTACACACACAAATGTCTAATATAATACATAATATCTATAATATAATAGTGTTAAAGTACTATCTTATCATCACATGTACCATGTACAATGTACACTCATGTATATATAACAATTACTGTGTACATGCATTAAAACCTCATAATATGGGCAATAATCATGAAATATTATTATTCTATTAAGTATACATATTCATCCATACAAAAGCAATACGTAATAGAAAACACATCAAACTATAGCTCGTAGTAAAATATAATAGAAAAAAATTGGGATATTATAAGTAGGGTAGTAGTAAATTTGAAATTAGTAACTAAAGTAGAGTATTTTTCCAACAAATTTTGTTTCGGCTATTATTTTTTTGTACTCTCCTATTTGTTAATTTATCTTACAAAACCTAAAAATATATTATTAATGTTTTTTAATCAGTTTGGATGCTCAATTGACATTTCGAAAGCTACTATTGAAAACGAAACTTTTTACTATAAAAGTAACATAATATATTAAAAAATTCACACAAAATCCTCATCACGGCATACATTAAACATTAACCACAAAAAACTGATTAACGCTAGTCTTTAAAAGGGAAGTTTCAGTACTTATCTGTAGTAGCTCTTTGTTTTCTAATCTGATATGTTTAAAGGACAGAAAAAACTACAAAATACAACGTGAAAAAAGCATGGTTGTGCCATGCTTTAGTACTTAAACATACTACATAATATACCGGAAAATGTATTTTATACTGTACACATTGTGTAATGTGTACACATATTATAGAAACGAATACTCGCTTTTAGATATACCACAGATCACAGAAATCAATACAAATCCTTATAAATTTCAAATGTTTTCATAAAATATGCAACATTTCAGTTTCAGTACTACACATATTTCATGCACACACAAAAGCCAAATATATACGTATATGATACATAATATTATTATGGGTTTTGTAAAGCAATATTTACTTTACTTTTGCAACTCCACATAGAATGTGACGAAATAACTTCATTTTATAGAAATTCAAAAAAAAATAAAAAAAACTTCAAAACATTAATAATTAATAAAATGAGCAATACTTGTAACTTGTAACGCTTTCAACATAATTCTGAGTTCAGAATTCTGGAGCATTTATTTTGACTTAAAACCCAATTTGAAAAAGAACCGATCATAACAATTAACAATGTATAGGTCATACTATACAAACTACAATCTTATATCATCTATGAAGTAGATTCCACAGGTGTATGTGAAGATAGGACAGTATAATGCTCTGCTGCATGTGAATTCTATCATTCAAGAATGAAGAATGTCAAAGAGACGAATACAGGTTGTAAGATGATACAATAACAATAATATAATTACTTTTCTCATAGTCAAGTTTATTAGATTGACTTATAATAATATCTAAAACAAATATACTCATAAAATAATGTGCTTACATATTAACATACTACATAATATAACTACAGACACGATGACTGCATATATATTATAATATTATAGAAAACAAGTATAAACCCGTGTGGCCGCAGGCCACGGAAAAGTTGGGTTTTGGTTTAACTTGAGAACAAAAACCCAATTTT
>JAQGBH010006881.1:0-11802 GCA_034698265.1 Sminthurinus aureus
ATGGATTTCCGGCATAAAAACCGACTAAAACCCGGTTTTCGGGCGGTTCCGGGAGTCGTAGAAAAATCCAAAATACATACAGCACTGACGGCTATATTGACAATGTCAATGCAAAAAACCGCATGTGATTTGGTCAATCGGTTTGGCTGGAACCGTAAAAAACCGTGAAAAAACCGAATAATACCCGAATTGCGGGTCAATGGATCATTATTATGAAAAACAAACCTCATATTCGGATTTGCCGTCCCCAATTACCCCATATCCTACACAGATCCAGGTTTTATTTGCTTTTATGCGGATTTTCTGCATTAAAAACCGACTAAAACCCGGTTTTCGGGAGGTTCCAGGAGTCGTAGAAAAACCAAGAATACATACAGCACTGACGGCTATAATGACAATGTCAATGCAAAAAACCGCATGTGAATTGGTCAAGCTGTTTGGCTGGAACCGTGAAAAGAACAGACAGACGGACGGACAGACGGACAGACAACATGATAGAATAAGGGGAGTTCGCTTCGCTCGCTCCCTAATAGTGTGTAGAATACTAGACTAATACTTAAGTCGTCTAGTTATAGAATAATGTATTCTATAGACTATGGTGCATATGTACATACACATAGGTATTTGATTCCGGGGATACTTTTATAAATATTTTGTGGAGTTAAATTGTAATTAAAATTCTGATTAAATTAAAATTTAAAAAAATACATAGAACTCGGTATGTCGTGCCAGAGACTTTGTGTATTTCAAGTGCAAATATAGTTTATTCAGTGTTAATTAAAAATCAAAGTATTGGTATTCGGTATTTGTTGACATTGCTAGTTATATGTAAGTAAAAGTACTTGCAAAGGATTTTGGGATTTAAGAGCATTTTTTTGTATTTAAAGTTTAAAGTTGTATTATATTTAATATTGTTTATATATGTATGATTGTTATAAAAGTATAAAACGCAACACAAATAATAAAAATAATGATTTTAGGTTATCATTAATTTTTCTCATTAATTTAATTATCGTTTAACACAGAAACTTGTGTTTTTTTTAAAATCTTACGTAATATTTGTATTTATTTTTGTGTTTTGATTGATATGTTATGTATTTTCGTTTTATCTTTGTAATTGAAATTGTTCTTTTATCTTTTATGTGTAGCCGACAAAATAAAGCCGACTATAAAATAGCATGATGGACTTCATCAAAGGTTTTGATACAAATAATGACAACTCAAAGGCAGAGACAAAAAAAGAAGATGAATTGCTATTTTTAGGAACTTTTTACCATGATGACACCGTTGATGTAAGTATAATACTATAGAAAATTTAATTTCGTAATTCTGTCTTTTATTTTGACTGTTATATTGACATTAAGAAAACTGGAAACATAAATTGGTATGATATCAACTGTTGTATTTGGATTTCAGGAGTGCCAGTGTGACTTAATTCAATTTAAAGGACCTGTTCATATATCTGAAATTCGTATAATTCCTTTGGGGGCAAAGGTCAAGCTGTCAAATGGAACTTACCAACTTGGGTAAACTGAAAATATAATTTTATACCCAAATTTTATTTGCATAACATTTTGCATGTGTCTGCTGTATCTGCAATGTATTATACATTGCAAATACGAAAATTCCAATATAGACCGTCGAGTTGTGTATAATGTTGTTATACACAACAAACGTCGTTATTTTTCTTGCAAAAAAAATATTTATTTTTATTCTGTATTTGCAGTGCCACAAATCCTTCAAAACTTCAACTGGAATTTTTCTTTAACAATTTAACGGAACCAGAAAATAGTACATTTGGTCTTATTCAAAGATTCGACTTTGATGATAAAAGTCATATTTATTTCAAATGTGGTGATAAAAAGGTACTAAAATGGATTTTGTTTATAGTAATACATATTACATATTACGTACAAAATATTATATCAAATTCAGAATTTAAAATTTTATTCTATATTATTGGATGGGTATAACTATTGTTACTGGTTTATATAAAATAATTTTAATGAGGGTTAATACATAATGAATTAACTAGGTTATAACTGACGGTATTATTGTACGTGGACTGTACTCAACAATTTCGCTTGGACTTTATGGAGTTCATGTTGATCATGTTGAAATTGCTTCACCTCAAAAATCTAGTCCAGTTAAAAAGGAATCTGTTGAATTAGAAGAACTATTGCCAGCAGTACGATTGGAAGAAGAACAACTGAAAAAGTTGGATGAAAGTAAAAGTCCGTTAGGTAAAAAAGTTTGTTATTTGTTGTATGTTTTATATACAAATATATTTTTTAGATACATTTTAGTTTTGTCGTCTTACTTAAATTTATTCATTTGCGTGAAATTTGTTTCTTTGTATAGACGAACTAGAATCTGAACCAGAAGTAAAAGTAAAAATTCCAGTTGAACATCAACCTGAAGAACCAATGGAAACAGATATTCCTCAACAACAGTACAGTACAGTAAATGGGCAATTGTTGGAACCTCAAGCTATACCTACAATATTAACAACTCGAACAAATTTTAGTCCCATGGGAATCCATAATGAGAGAGAACCGCCAGTATCAAATGAAGTAATTATGGACACAGAAGAATACAATACTGTCAAAGTTAACACAACTAGTCCAGTTCCTATTTCATTATCACCTTCATTGGCCATAATTGAAACCGAGGATATTTCCGATGGTGAAGTTCCATCTACTGATGAAGATCAAGAAAATAAGGAAACAACCAAAAGTAAAAATCTTCTTGTATTATATTTAAACTTTTAAAACATAAAAATGAATAAGTTTATAGTTTACAGTGCTAGTTTTGTAGTGGAATGTTTTTGTAATTATTTCATGTTTTCTATTTTTCATACAAAAAACCCACCATTTAGCAGTAGTCCATAGAAGTACAGAATCTTTAATTTCTTCTGGACCGAAATCACCATTTGTGAATTCAAGTGTTGAGGTTGAACCACCTGTACTAGGAGATCGTCAAGAAAATGGACCTACTATTACTACTAATGTTATACCTACTTCTACACCAGTACTAATCTCACCCCAACATGATCAACTAAGTGAACAAGATGATTTAATTGATGATTATCAAGAACCGGGCATTGAAGAAATACTCAGTGATGAAGAAATGTCTGAATTTATTGAATGTGATTATGGGGAATGGGAAGAATATTGGTCTAGAAAATTTAATAGAACTTTCAATCCATTTTCAGAAAATTTTGGAATTGCCCCTCTTCAAGTAAGTCGTCAAAAGTTTTTGTCTTTTATTTGTTCAAGAATATAATAATTACAATTTATTGCACATAGTATTATGTCTGCTAAAACAATGTACAATGTATATTTTTTTTTACTGATAATTTGTTTTTTTACAGAATTTCAGTTTAGATTGTGAATATTTGAAAGATGTAACGACTAAGAAAACACCACCCCATGAATCAGCATTGGAAAAATTGCTAATAATTACAGAAAAATTTTCTATTCAAAATTTTTCTTCACACTCAGTTGAAAGCTGGGTGAGCAGTACAGAAGTTTTAATACCGTTGATTCCTGTGGCTGTTGCAGGATTACCTGAAGGCGATAAAAAACATAGTAATAACATCTTATATATATATGCATACCTCATACTTACCATTATTTTTTTATTTATGGTATATATAACTAAATACTTGTGTAATACAGTGTATTATAGTTTTGATTATGTGTTATTTACTGAGTACTTCATTTATTAAATTATTACAGAAATTACCGACGTTCTTTTATTTTGGGCAAAAATGGGAACAGACTTGGACTTTGCTTCAACTCAATCCAATGTAGCATTCAAAGTTCGACATGTTAAACTTGGAATAAGACTTATTCATACTCTGACAATTATTGGAGGTTCTACTGCAAACAAACTCTTAAATCATCAATTTTTTTCTGAAGATCCTAATCAGACAAAAAATGTCCAAGAAATCCTTTTACACATACTTGCACAAGATTACACTGGAATATCAACACAATTATTAATCGTCCGAACTTTGGATGGTACAATAAACTCTAAATTAGGTAAATTAAAACTTTGGTTGTTGTTCTTTTCCTCGTTTTTTATTTTGATTTTTGACATTTTTTTTATGAAAGTCTTTTATGAAATGCTTCTTCACGAGTCTCGTGTTGTGTATATATATAATCTGTAATCTACAATATACATAAATTGTGTATGTATGTATACATACATACGTTTCTAAACTTTTTTCTTTTCTTTTTTGGACAGGTTATGAAAAATTTGTCATGCAAACGGATACCAATGAAAAAACTTGTTTCCAAAGACTCATTGAATATTCAATGAATTCTAATCTCTCATCAAGAATATCATACAGTTTACGTTCATTTCTTAACAAATTGAGAGTAATGGAATCAATAGAAACTATGAATGGATTAGTTTCTCGATTGATAACAAGGAAAATTTCTTTAGAGTCTCCTCAATATGTAGAAGAATTTATGAATCATCTTCAGCTTCTTTTAAATATTGCATCAAATGTTGAACAAACTCTTGCTCATCCTATTCGAATGTTTCCTGTTGGAGCTTTAATGGAAATGCCATCTAATTCTTTTGGTAAAAAGAAACATTATTGTATGTATATATATAAATCATAAATAACATTATCAATATTTTTTAATAAAAATGGGATTGTTTTTCTCATTTTCCATGTTTTTCTATTAATTTTTTTTTAGGTTTGAGTCCAAAGTCTTTATTTATTAAGGCTCTTGAAGGTACGTATGATACTATCAATATTTTATACACAATTATATATAATTATACTATAGTAGCATACATAAGTAGCTTATATTAATCAGTAATTCAATAATATTACTATACAGAAGACTTATAATAATCAATAATAATTCATGAATATAATATAATACAATATAATGTGTTTTGTTTTTTTTCTCTTGAAGAATCAAAATTCATGAAAATTTGTGCAGTATTACTATGTTGGAAGGATGTACCAATCGAAATCATCACAATGATATCCGATTTAATTAATACCCTAATTATCTGGGAAATTGGATTAGTTTATTTTTGTAATGAAGGAGAAAGCTCTTTAATTGTAATCAAAGCATTACTGTTATGGGAAGAAGAAGGAAGTACTTCAGTTGGTCTTTTTGCTGCTCATTGTGTTGAGGTAATTAAAAGATCTTCATAAAAATTGAATATTAGTAGAATATTTGTATTTAATATTTAATTTAACTTTGGTACAATAATCAAGAAAAAAACTAATTAGATATTAATTTGCTAATTTTTTTTGTTGTTTTTCTTCTTCTCTCTTTTACATTTAAATGTATCATGTTATTCCATTCAAAAATAAAAATGATGCTATAATATAAAATATAATATATAATATTTTCATTTCTTTTCAAATTCCAAAGACTTTCAAAAGTCTTGACATCATAACAGAAGCCGGAAAAAGTGCTCAAGATTTGGATGACGAGGAAGATATTCCAACCTGGCAAACTCTCTATAGTTTTTTATCAACAGCTGTGGCACGAAAAGCATTAATTCATACGTTGTCTTTGGGAGATAATATCATGACTTTGTTTAAATGTGTAAAACCTTCAGAAGCCGAACCTTGTTATTTAAAAATGAGTAGATTAGAAAGATCTGCTAGAAAAGGATATGCTGTGGAACTTATATCACTCGTAGTTAAAAATACAGATTGTGTTTCCTTTTTAAAGCAGGTAAATAATCATTTATGCTAGATATCACACATGAAATTATGTACATGTTACTTGTTTGCTTAAACTTGAAATCATTCTATAATGTAAACATGTATAATATGCTAATAATATAATGTAGGTAGATATTATTGTATGTATAATATTTGATCGACTATTATGACTCTGTTTAATTTTTATTTTCATTTTTTTTAATAGCATGGACCCAACTTACACAAAATGATTACGGCTTTAAGTGAAGAAGGAGACGGATGTGATAAATTAAACGAGTTGTTACCTTTTCTAAAACTGTCATTAAATCCTAAACACTTTACGTTTGATGGAATCGAATCTCTTTGTGAAACTATCAGAGCTAAAGTTTTGAATCTATTCCAGTTCACATCTATTGAAGACAATTGGGGAATTTCTCCCGAGTTAATAACTGCTGTTAGAATCTTAGCTGATTTAGGTATGTATAAACTACTAATTCGTTTTATAGACATAACAGCGGTTTTTCTAGTAAAATATAACTTACAATTTACTATTTTGTTATTACATCATGCTAATGGTCTATGACTAAAAAGGTTCATTTTTTATTGTACTTCAATAAGGCTCAAAATATCTATAATATTCTATTCTACTCATTCTACTATCTTGTTGGGAGCTTTAAGGAATCAATCACTTTATTTAAAGTTTAAAGGATACATACTATGCATTTATTTTATGTTTTTTTTTTTGTATTTTCAGGTGTACCCAGTTATGATGATGATATCACGGTTACATTAAAAGCAAAGGACAATGAGTTTTATATTAAAGAATTAAAATATACAATGTCTCTTGTCAAAATGCACTCTCTGGATTGTGTAACAAGTTTTGTAAAAATAATCAATAGAATTGCAGAAGAATTTTCTCAACCAGCAGCTCATAGTCATTTACTTGTTGGATCTAGAGGAGATGCATTAGTTAACTTACTTTTACCAGTGATTAAACTCTTGCGGAGTCTACTTACACTTATTATTCAAACTAGAAAAACAGGTGAGTGGATGTGAATAAACGACTGTAACTATATATAGTTTTAATTGGTTTGTAATTTTAAATTCCGATAATTTAATTGTATACAAAACAAATATTATGACATAACATCATATATATTCTTTATAAAATTTTATAACAATTGAAATTAAATTTCAAACATTTTTTTTAATACTAGAATTTCGGGATATAACAGCAATACCGGCTCTGATACAAATTCATGCTCTGCTAGGAAATTTTCCAACTTCTTCATTAAGTTATGGAAAATCTCAAGAAATTAGTCAACATATAATTTCCATTTTATTAGCTTACACTATTCCAGCCTTGAAAGTTGGGGAAGAAACTGAAGAAGAACTTAATAAAAGTGCATGGACGGCATTAATATCAGAAGCTCTCAAGTACATTTTTTAACAATAATATTATTTTTTAGTATTAGTATTTTATTACAATAATACAAATAGATAAATTAGATATATAATTTGAACTTTAGATTTTTTATTATTCTGTAGTGTATCGTATATCATAAATCATATAGTACTATGTATGGTATGTGTAACATAATAAGAAATTAGGTATAACCTCCTATTTAACAAGTTTTAAATAAAATTTCTCGTTGCTTTTACTCGTTTTTAGGTTTACTTTATCTACACCAAATACTTTTGTAGCTGGATTAAATATTATCTCTGAACTACTACCATTACCATTACCAATGGCAGCCAAATGTCCTTTGGATGAGGCTGAATGTTCCCTTGGAATAAAAATGAGACGACTTTGGAGTGCTTATCTACATTACCTTTCTCCACAAATTCAAGAGGTATGCCATTTTCAGATAGTAAAATGTATAGCTATAGTTTAGCTATATTTGTTAAATGTTTATCTCTAAAGGGAATATTTTTATTTTTATATATCCTAATGCATAATATAAATGTACATAATATATTATAAAAATCCAGTGTAAATGAAACATGAAATATTTTTAATTCTAAATATTCCTGCTTTAGATGATTGGATTTCTATGTGGTTCAACATATGGTCGATTAATAAGCGTGTTGAAAAGAGTTTGCCTTCAATTAGCCGATTTGTCTGCCTCTACATGTTTAGTGGTTGTACGTGCAATCTTAGATGCCATAATCATATCAATAGAAAACGATTATGAGCAACAAGCTATTGATGAAAATTGTGATCCATCTAGTTCAGTAAAGGCTTGGGTTGAAACAGCAAATGGAAGACCTCCTATAATTGTAATAATTTTTTGTGTTGGTCCCTTATGTATAATTATATTGGAAAAAACAAAAATGACACTTTGTGTGACAACTTTTGTGCTTGTTTTTTGTGAAACTAGAGTTCATTTGTACACAGTAAAATAATTGGACTTCAATATTTACATTTCAAATTATGTAAAAGAAATTTAAAATGTTGTGATTATTTTATTTTTCAGTGTTCGGCGTACTCTGCTCGGTTATTGGGTTTTCTTGCATCTCGTAAGTAGATTTTTATTTGTTTGTTATACATAATATAATATTTTAAACTTAATGTTCATAGTAATAGTTATTATGAGACAACATTATCGACTTTTGTATACATTATTATTATGCTTATATACAATTTTAGAAATGTATTTAAAATTTATTTAATTTATTTGACAGTTGTAGCAAATGCACCAGTAATAAAAGGTGGACTCATGCAAGCAATAAGAGGAACATCTAAGATTGATGAAAAATACAGTGAATTTTTTTCATTACTAAGCACAATCATAACTTCTTCAAAATCCAATCCAACCGTTTCAACCTCTCATGTTCAAGTAAGAAAACATACCATTTATTTAGTTTTGTATAATATTATTATACCTGTGAAAGATGTTAATTTGTATTTTTTTTATTGTACATTATTGACACTTTAGAAAATCATTTCATTTTCTAACCTCACATGATATTAAAAATTGAATATATTCATTAATGTTGTTTTTGGTTTTGCTTTTAGGCACAAGACAATGTCGTAACTATATTTCAGTCCCTGTGTGATGTAGAAAATAATATTCTTGTGCCAGTTTTTGGAAAAATAGACAAATTTATTGAACCTGATATAATCCTAGCCAATTCCTTGCCTCAACGTGATCATTTAAACTTAATTTGTTCATCCCTCATGAGCTACTTGAACTCTTTAGAAGATCGTATTACAACTAATGGACATGTTGTGGAAGGTGTTATAAGAGCATTAGAAATTTTGTCTGATACAGAATATGGATTTTATCATTTGAGAACGTAAGGAAAATATTTTGCAAGCATTTTACATGTGAAAAAATATAAAGTAATTAAAATTAAAATTTATATTAAATTGAAACAGTCAGTTATTTATTTCATTTTTTTTGTTTTTGTTCTTGCAGTGCATTAGGGAAATTTCCTAAAGCTCTTTACAATTTAACAAATGTATTAACGAAAAGTGACATGGAAAATCCAGACATGGGAGAAACCTTATGGCCATGTATAACATCGTTTTTAGAATTATTGAGGTCTCTAACAACACCTAGAGTAAGTTTTAAAATAGAAAATTTATTTAGTTATTGGAATGTAAATAATGCTCTGTAATTATACATATATAATATATTTTATAAATTTTAATGTAAAATGTCAGCTTAAACAGTATTAAATTTTATATACAATTTTATCTCCATTCTAATAATACACACATGTAAAATATTGTGTTCTTTTGTTTTGATCCATGTTATAGAATGAAAGTACAAGTTCACTGCCCCCTCGACAAACTATATTAAAACCGGACGAAATGGCTAAATGTATAAGCTGGAATGAGTTATCTACTACTAACCTATCATTATTAGTAGGTGTACCTGACGAAGCGATGGATACATCAAATAGTGATGACATTATTAAAACTATAAAAACAGAAAGTAATATTCAGAATGACATAGTTCATGAACTGGATACAACTAAATCTAAACAATCAAGAATTCACAAATCTGATATTAAAGTTGAAGAAACGCAAAATGTGTCTCATCCTCTCATAAAATTAAAACATTTACTTGAAAAATACATGCAAAATAATGATGGAGATGAACAACCTGGATCACTACTTAATTTATCAAATTATGAACCAATAGAGTTTATACAAATATGTGAAAATGTAATAAGTGTTATGGAAGAACAAAAACCTTCAGTTGAAAGTCTTTCAGTACCTGCTGTTGAACCAACAGAAGTCCTTATACGTCAACCAGATTTGTTAGCTGATGTATACTCTCAAAGAACAGTGTTTGTTCTCTTAGATAATGTTAGTTTAGAATCTTTACCAAGTTTTTGGTTGACGTCTATACCACCCTCCTTTGATTTGGAAATTGAACAACAAGAATCAGACTTGGTAGGATATAAAAATAATAATAATAATATGATTTATATAAATACCAAAAGAATTAATTCTATACATAATTCAACATCATATGTATGTATATAATATATCGAGGGTTATCTTCTCAAAAGCAAAATATCCCATGTAAAATGTACAGGATATTTTGGTTTTGAGAAGATAACCCTCGTTATGCCCATCTTGCATAATACATAATAATATGTAGTATATGTATATTATGAATTACGAATGATAATAATTTATAATTTTGTAGATACCATGCGATCTGACTGAGTTAGTACGTTCATTTATTGGGGAAGTTGATATTGTTAAAGAAGTTGAAAATCTGTACAAATTAACTCCTTTAAAAGAAGATGATAAGAAAATCATATCTAAACCTACTGATAGAGGATCAAAAATGAATGAGGATCCAATGAGAAATTCACTTCTTGGTATGCCACCTAGAAAAATGCCTTTCAATTCCTCTATGCGTGGTGGTTCAAATAGGTTTGTGATGCTTATATTTTGAAAATATATTATATATTATACCTAATAATATATTAGAATTGCATAAAAATAATTTACAGTATACAGTATGTTATGCTTAACTAAACTAATGGTAAACTCATTATTTTGTTGGTTTGAAAAAAAAATACAATAGGGGAGGTTTTGGAAGGCCAAACGTCTTTGATCCTTTTAGATCTCGACCACCAAACACATCAAGACCTCCATCTCTTCATGTTGATGATTTTGTGGCTTTGGAGTCTGGAGGAGGAGGAGGAGGGGGTTCTGGAGCTTATAAAGGTAGTGGTATGAGAGGACCAAATGAACAATTTACAAACAGAAATCGAGGTTCTATACGTGGTTCACCCCGTGGTCCATACAGTAATAGTGGAGGTAATAGTGGTGACAGATCAAGACCATTTGTTAGATCAAGTCCACCAGTTAATCATTATTATCCACCACAACGAAATGAAACAATGTCTCCTAGAGGACGTTATGCTAATACGTAAGGAATCCTTTTTTTTTTTGCATTTAAACATGTTTTATACAACACATTTAATTATTTTATAATACATTGCAAATAAATGTAAAAATCTTTATCATTATTTCAATCATACATTATGTATTGCCAGTAATTATGAGTAGTATAGGCGATTAATTAAAATTCTAATAATTGTTTCTCAGGCCACCTCGGGGACGGGGTTATGATCGATGGTCTAGTGAAAGTGGTCGTGGTGCAAGTTCTTCATCATCATCCTATAATCGACAAGAGCACATGTCCCGAAATACAAATTATGAAGAGAAATTTAGGCCTGGTCCTTCACCTGGAGGAAGTAATAGTAATAGATCTTCATCAGGAGTATCAAGTAGACAGTCGTATTCGAGAAATTCTTATTCAACATCTGGTAGAACAAGTGGTGGTAACGGAAGATACAGCACAAAGTCAAGATCATTTCAGAGATGATGAAAGAAAAGACTTTTTGTTTTTGAAATATACTATTATTATTATGGGAAAGATTAAGCGATTGCTGGCACCCTTATTTTTGCAAAACATCGATTTGGTTCTTGATGTTATATGTCATGAACCATAAAATTAGCTATCATTCTGTTCAAGAATTTTATGTTTTTATGATTTTGTTTTCGAAATATATGCTTTTGAAAAAACACCAAAAACGCACTTTAAACTCTTATTACAGGCTTATTTTAAATGCAATAAAAA
>JAQGBH010006882.1:0-11801 GCA_034698265.1 Sminthurinus aureus
CATTACCCCAATGTACACACCCAGCCAGCCAGCCGTATCGTACGAAAACAATACTCAGCTTCGCTTCCTAAAAAGGATTTTTGCGTAGGTGGAAATTTTGAGCATTTAATTGTGGTTGAATACCTGATATTTTCCTGTCAAGGGCGCTAATGATGATGAATTACGAGACCAATGTGCGTTGTGCGTGCCTTTCTAACTGTATATTTTAAATCACTCTCGAGTCTTGAGTCTCGAGTCTACAGTCTAGAATGTAGAATGTAGAGTCTAGAATGTAGAGTCTAAATGGAAAGAGAAGGGGAAAGTAAATGATTTTAATGGTACTTGTCAACACGAAGAAGGTGATTTGAGCTGAATTTGGATAGAATTTGTGAAGCTCGATTAAGTTATTAGCACTTGTCAGTTGCTATTTTGTATTTTGTATTTTGTATGCGTGTTCAAAGTCATTTCGCTCTCTCCCTTCATTTGTCACTTTATAAACGCCACCTCAATCGAATCACGCCAAACCAACTACCACAAAAAAGAGAACCTATGCAATTTTTTTGTAGCATTTTTAACAGCTTTGGAATTACGAACTTAGAATTTTGAATTTTGAGCAGTCAGCTCTGAAACTGTGAATAACGTAATTTGAAATATAATAATAGGTGCAGAAATGCGTCCGTTTGCCTCCTCTCCTCATCCTTCATCGTCCATTGTTTTTATTGTCATTATGCAGTTTCAACTTGATGTAAATTTCCAAAGGTCAACTTGATGAAATGTCACTTTTTCCTCCTTGTCTTTTGATTTTGTATTATTCTGCTTTCTCTACTTTCCGTTTTGGGTACTTTGAAATTGTAAATGTTAAATTTCGATCTCTTTGATTTCTACTTAGTTTCCTCTTTTTAATGTCCTAGTGGAAGGGTAAAAGGGGGAAAGTAAACAAGAAACAAAGTATGGGGAATACTAAGGTTGTCCGTTTGAACTCGTACGCGTATTTGTATTCAACAAGAACCACATGACAAAAAGGGAAACTTTTATATTTAGTTTTTGTTTATTCCATTAGTGGGATTTTGTATACCATGAGCCGGGATGAAAAGGAAGGTAAAAGTTTACAAAATCAGGATAAATAAACTCAAGAAAGAGTTTACGTGCGGACATGAAAATGTAGTAAGTACAAAGTACAAAGAAGCATCATGTTTTCTCTTGTATTTTGTATTTTGTAGCTTGTATTTTCGGACGCTTTCATGGAGAAAAAGTTTATTGATGCGAGTTAATACAGAGTACAGAATACAGAGTCAAAGGAAAGGTACTTACCGCATAACCGTATCTATGTATCTATGCACTTTGTACAATGTACAATGTACAATCTAGAATCTAGGTAAATACCACGAACACGTACCTAAAAATGTACAATGTACAATGTACACATATGAAGAGTATAAAAGAAGAAGAAGAATCCCATCTACTTTGGATATCATGAATAATTTATTTATTGAAATCATCTGGTTAACCGTCCAATACACCGTACACCGTACAGCATACAACATTCAACATAGATTCAAGAGAATCCAGAATCTCATAACATCGCATCACAGAACATAAGACACGTGAAATAAAGTAGACTTGAGTCCTGAGACTTGAGACTTGAGAATTGAGAATTGAGTACAGACGAATCGAGGGGAATCGAGAACCTTTCATGCAGTAACGATCATACTGTCTACAATATTTACGCTAACGTCGTCATCAGCCTCATCCTCATAGACATGAACATATTCAAACCGTACCTTCATTTCAATCTTCAAGTCAAGAGTCAAGAGTCAAGAGGAGTAGAGAGTAGAGAGAATTACGCGGTGGTGCTCTATGCATTTTCTATATTCCCTGAATCTTTCATTTATGTACTCATAATATATCGTACAAAGTATGGAGCTGGAGTTTGGAGTCTCGAGTCTGGATATAATTTCCAATCACAAATAGCCACAAAAGTACATACAAAATCTAGAATCTGCACGTTACGCTTCTTTTACATGGGAATTTTTATAGTGTATCCCAAGTTTGGAATTTGGAATTTGTAATTTGGAGCAAGTTGATGACTTGATCAAAAATCAAAAATCAAAAGGGAAAAGCATAAGAGCTACTTAACATTTCACATCTCTCCTTGAAAACTCTAAACTCTTCTCTCGTCCATTCACTCGCCGTACTTTACTCTACACTCGACGCTCAACACTCAACACTCAACATTCAACCCTGCACGAGCCTCGAGCTCGAGTCTCCTCGTTTTTCATTCATTGAGAATTGAATGGAGATGAGCTCAAAAGCTCAAAGTATAAAATACGCATCCACACAAAACACAGAACACAAAATACAGATATTTAGCACTATGTACAAAACGGATTACCGAGGCCGGATACATGAATGAGATGGTGATGAAGCGAGAAAGGGAAAGAGAAATGAAAATTACACTTTCTTCAATATCAAATATTTTACCCTTGTTTCAGTTGCCAAGGCAGCATCGTAAGTAATCAGAATCCGTATGAAGTGGCTACTGAGAAAAAAAGAAGGAATTTGAGGTTTATTCCTTTTCCAATTTTGCTATGGATTTGAATCTACTGTACTTGTGGATGTGGATGACTCTGTATTTTTTTAACAATAATAATAATAATTGTTATCGTATGTCAATATTATGCAAAATATGGATTTTATCAAGCTTGAAAGAAGCTGTTTATGATTTAGTATACACTCGTAATTCGTAATTCGTACCAAATTGGAAAAAGAAAGTAAGTAAAAACTGCATGCAACTTTACAATGTAAAAACAGTGGATGCAAAACTAGGACAATCAGTGAGCTTCGAGCATTGAGTATTGAGAATTGAGCATTGAGAATTGAGCATGTTGCTCCTAAATTATCAGAGACTAGAGAGTGAAGGAGCTTGGAAAGTCAAATTGTCGGATGTCGGATGTCGGACAGAATTACCAAATTAATGAACTTTTTAGTTAGTTGCTAGATGCATCCTCCAAGCGCCGAGTATCTTCTAGATTCTAGATTCTGGATTTCGTTTCATGATCATTACTCGGCTCAGTTGTCAAGATGATTCTGTACTATACCATTCTTTTATACATGTACACAAAGCAGAATACAGAAGAGGGTTACTCAGTTTCTGACTCAATTCAAGTCAAGTCAAGTCAAGTCAATCACTTTGCTTGAGCGTCCGATACAGCTTTAAGTTTCAACTTGAAATCCTTCCCAAATCGACCCCAGTCCAACTCAAAGTCCAGATCTTGTTTCAGTTTCAGTTTCAAACTCTGTAAGACTGATTCAAACTTTCCTTCTCTTAATCTCGGTTTCAACTTGAACTGTCTACTCTCTACTGTCTACTCAATATTCACGATCCACTATTCACTATCCATGTAGAAACCAAAGTCTCATTCATTGAGGCATTCCCTGCTTGTAAATGCCTAGTGTCTAATGTCCTAGTGTTTAATGTCCTATGGCTCGGCCTCTGCCTCTGATTTGGTTTGCGGACTCTGGACTCTGGACATTCTTTCTGCTCCCAAAAACAAGAACAATGCAAAGTGTCTTCTGTTCTGACTGCGTGATTAAAATTGGAAATGGAACAGATACAGATACAGACACAGACTCAGGAACGGGATCTGGAACTGAAATTCCTCTAAATTTTCACATCTCAATCTCCAGCATGTACAATTTACAATGGACGACAAAATATCAGTGGGACGGTGGATGGTCATTCTGAAGTTTGTGAAAGGTTTCAGAATTCTATCTGTAATTCTACTGACGATGATGATGATGGTAGTTGATTGTTCCCTGTAAATGGTAAAGGAAGGAGTTTAGTGGTTAGCAATAGGTAATGACCGAGGAGTTGACGGGATCTATTCACCATTTTCCTTTGTCAGGATATTGGTTGTAACTTATATTCTTGTATTATTTCTATATAATATATAAGCCCAATGAATGGATATCAACTGCAATCAACAACCAACAGCGAACAAGCAACAATAGCCAGTCACTTCCACTTGCACATCCAAAATCCAAACCAGTGCTGTTTCATGTTTGTCTCCCTGATTATCCTGTATCCTCCATTGCTTCCTTGTATCATTCTTGTGTATAATACGAATCTAGACTCTAGAATATTGATTAGTCCCAAGTCCAAAGTCCAAAGTTGATCGCATTCACGAGTCAACTTTCAATCTGTCTTTATTTCCTGGTTCACAAGTACACACGAGTAAAGAGTAGAAGAGTACGAGTACGAGTACGAGTAGGGTAAGGGAAAACAGCCTCTGAAATTGTTCAGGACTGGAGAGTTCCTGGGAACTCGATCGCACTCTCTGTCTAAATAAAGTGTGTACAATGTGCAGTGTACAATTTACATTATACAAGTTTTTCTAATTAAAATATCCTTGGATTGCCTTTCGAGAAGAGAGAGAAGAGAGAAGAGAGATGTGGACCCAGCACAACAACAATACTACAATATTAAGTGTAGCAACTATTATCATAATCTGGCGTAATAACAGAACCAGCATTGTATTTAACTATACTGTCTACAATACACAATACACAATACACAGGACTGAGATATTGGGAATGGGAATGGGAATGAAAATGACTACTGTATAATAGAAAATAGAAAATGAAACTCATTGATCCGTCCCATCAATTATAAGTTGAACACTGAGCACTCGACTCTGGATTCTGGATTCTAGATTCTAGACTATTGCATCCATGTGCATTGTGCATTGTTCACATATGCTTTCTCCATGGCATGGAACATGGAGAAATGGATGTTGTCTCTGTTCATAGTTCAGTTCATACACATGTAGCATGTAGAATGTAGCATGTAGATTCTGAGTAAATGAGTAGGTAAAGGTTGGAGGATGGGCGGATTACGTGGATTATTTCAAGATTTAAACATATGATCTCTCCAAATCCAAATCCAAATGAGATTGGAATTGGAAAGAGACGGAAAAACAAGAAACAACAAACACACTCATATTATCAAGATATTCATATGTGCACATCCAGCATCCAGCACCATGCACAATGCACAAACAGATGAAGAGAAAGAAAGAGAAAGAGAGACGGGAGGAAAAATGCTATTTATTTCATTGCCCTTGTGCACGCCAAGCAATTAACAAAACTTAATGGATAATAAAACAAACTTTGATGAATGAACTTTTACCTACTCCTTTTACTCCATTAAAACCTCGTACCTTGTTCCTTGTGCTCATGAATCATGTGTAATATCATTTGTGTACATATCATTCCTATTTTCCACCGTCCTGATTCTCCAGAGTCTAGAGTCTAGAGTCTAGAGCCTAGAATCTAGAATCTAGAGACTGCAGACTCTTCTGATTCTGATTCTGCTTCTTAGACGCACTTTCACTATTATTCCATCTCCATCCGTTTCCTAGCGGTGATTTTGAAACGACTCACTGGAATCTGGATGTTGGATGCTGGAAACATGAAACTGGAAACTGGAAAGGGAAAGAAAAAGGTTCTGCAACTTATTGAGCTGTTCTCCTGGATCCTGGATCCAGAAAAAAAAGTCCCACTTTATTCACAACCGTGAAATTTACAACTCAATTTGAAGCACAAAATAATACGTCCTTACTCCTTACATTTTATAATAATAATATAGTGAGCTTAATAAAAATGATCTAGAGTCTAGACATAATAATATAATATATAATATAATATAACATGATATGTATTTTATATTATTAAATGGTAAGATGTAGGATGTGGGATGTGGGATTTTATGATGATGTTTCAAATTTTTATGAGAGTAGAAGAATTTGAAATATGAAAACTGGAATATCGAATATGGCCTGCTTATAAAAGTAATGACTTTTGATTCACTTTTCAATTATGTTTTTGATGGTGAGTCTGGAATTTATAGGTGTCTTAGTGTAGAATTTTCTCGAGAAATTGGAAATCCCATAAAACATAAAATGCTAGAATCTAGAATGCCAAAATGCTAAGCTGCTAAAAGAAATATCCTAAGAATCCTAAGAAGTTGCACTTTTCAACCTAAAATTCTTGTGAGAATCCAAATGTTAAATGTCCTTTTAACACCCTAAATAATATCTGTATATTATATTTTTTTCCTGGACTTGAATTTAGTTTTCCCCCATGTTTCCCATGTTTCATATAGTCACGTCATAATACTATGTATCAAATATCAAGTATCAAGTTATGATTCAAGATTGAAATGACAAAGAAACTCATAAAATTATCAAGTCAGCGACATGGACACTGGATATTGTACATGTCTATTAATTGAACAAAAATTTTATCTTGGGGTTTCAAGTTTCAAATTTCAAGCTTCAAATAGGTTTTACACATTGAATATTCCATATTCAATATTCAATACTAAAAATGTAGGAAAAAGGATAACTTATAATTTATTACGGCCATCTTTATTTAAAAGTAGGTATAAAAAATGGAGAGGAGACGTCATTTTTATTGTGGATGGTGAATGTGGATTGCGTGTCAAATACATATTTATTATTTATTATTTATGCATCGGGCTGATTGCTGGTTGTTGAATCTGTGTAACCTGTAGACTGTACATTGTACATTGTACATGTTACTCTAGACTCGAGAATCTCGACTCTTGACAGAAACTGTACCATTGTGAGTGGGGGATTTAGCATTTACAATGACTGAATGAATCAAGAAGAGAAAATGAGGAAATGTAGGAACTTGTAGCTCTTTCCGAACCATTTATAACCATAATATACAAATAAATTCTCCCTCCTGCTTTCTCCTGCCTCTTGCCTCCTGCAGAATCATGGAATCATAGAATCATGGACTTTTCATCCAGCTCATACGTTTGATAGTTTTATGCAGTGAGCATTGAGCATTGAGATGAAAACAGAAGGGAGCAGAGGTAGTGTTATGAAATCACTTTGCTGTAGTGTGTACACTGTGCACTGTTTCGTGTTCCGCGTTCCATGTACACAGCGCTTGGGTGTAATTTGAGAGGTGTAGACTGTAGAATGTAGAGTGTAGAGTGTAATGTGTGCGAGTTAATTAAAATGTTATGGTTCATATTTCATGCATTTATGCTCGGACGACTTAACTCACTTTCTCCCACTTTCACTTTCTCCACCTCCACTCCCACTCCCAATTTATGTTTACATTTCATTCCCGTTTAAGCCTCTGAACCAACTATACTGTACGTCTATATTATGTACTGCATGTTAAGAGTTTTGAGTTTTAAGCTATTTACCATGACTTTTATACGATTGTAAAATATGGGTTAAAAATGGAAACATGGAAATTGTACAAGAGTAAATATTAAATATTAAATATTACACACACACAGTTTTTTCATCTCATCCTCATTTAAAATTCCATGACGAGTTTCTAATAACTGTCCAGAGACCAAAGTCAAAGTCATAGCCAAAGCACAATTTCCATTTTTCTACAGTAGGGCCAATTCTTTTAGGTATATTGTATATTTATATGGAAGAGGTATATGTTTTATAGGTATTTTTTATGGTGGGTGATAGAGAGTAGGGAGAGAAATAAACTTAGAAAATTCCGTGTAGAAAGTAGGCAGGTTTGTCCGCTCATTTTTTTCTTAGTTGTGACGAAACATGGAGTTTGGAATATGGAAATGGAATTTAATGAACCTAGAATCTAGATTCTAGAATCTAGATTCTAGAATCCAGAGTCCAAAAACTAGAATGAACACATTTCTTAAATTTCCTTCTCATTTCTAGAGAGAGCAGAGGAGCAGTTAATGGATTTTAAATGAGGAGAGCAGATATTTTAAAGATTCCCATGTGAAAATACTAGTACTAGTACTCAAAGACTTTGTCCAACTTATTTATCCCACTGGGCGCTGGTAAAATATTCTCTGGACAAGACACATGTCCAATGCACAGTCAACAGTGAAAGTTGAATTCAGGTCTAGTGTTTAGTGTCTAGTTTCTAGTGTAGGAAACAGAAAAAAGACGGAAATGATGTAATGGTAAAACTATAAGGTAAAAGCGTCTTCAGGGATGGTACACACTTTTCTAACAACATGATATCAAATCTCAAATAGCAATTTGAATCCATCAAACACCTTGTGACAAGAGATAAAATTCGGTGTGAAATATTCTGTGCAACCTGTTCAACCTGTTTTTTATGTGAATTCAGGTGAACTGGACCACCAACAGACAGCATCAGACATTCAATTCTCAATTCTCAATTCTTATGTCTTGTTCTTTTCTCCATTCTTCTTTGTTACACACACATTCTGAATACTCGATTTTCGTACCTTCACTTTTTCTTTTACTACGAGTGTTACATTTTCTTCTTTTCCCTCTCAACAAAGAATCCATTTTGTGTCACATGTCAAATTTCAAATGTCAAATGTCAAATGTCAAATATCAGATGTGAGCAGAGGAAAAAACTAAATCCAAAACCAAATCCAAGTTACAGAGGAAAAATTCCGTGGCTTTTGGTTTTTGGTTTTTGGCTTTTAGTGAAACATCCCTTTTCGCTTCATTTCTATTTAAATTTCAATGCATTTCCCATACTCAACACTCCAAACTCTGAGATTCTCACACCCCTCTCCTTGCTTTTCCTTTCTCCACTCTTCATTGTGCATTCTCCCATTTTCCATTTTCCCCTTTCACTTTTCACGTTCAAGCTCACAACCATTTGGAATTTGGAGCTCTGCTTTCTCCTCTCGACTTTTGATGCAGGAGAAAGTGGAATAGTTGGATGGAAGGTTGAAATGTAATTCTCAATTCTCAAGTGCTACTCCCATCCCGTGTACACATGTTTATTTAGTGCACAGTGCAGTGCACACATGAATGTAGTTTGTATGTACTTTCGTCCCCAAAACGCAGAGTACTTTACATGTGTACACATGCCACATTTCTCGGCGGAATTTCATGTGTAAGTGTAAATGTATGTAGGATGTGGGATGTGGGATGTGGGAGGAAAGGTAATGTGTACTCTGCACAAAGTCCAAGCTAAATCCATCCACTATCCGCAGTCAATATTCAATGTACATTGTACATTGTACAGGTTGCGAGTACTTTTCCAAAGGAAAGCAAAAACTACGTTCATATCCACACACACTCTCTCTTCACCTTTTTGATGCAAATTTGATGTCGACTTACTTTTACTTTTGTAATCCACTGCCAATGCCAATGCCAACACCAACGCCGATTCCACTTCCTCAGCCAAAGTGGATGTTGGATGTAGTTATCAGAAACAATGGAAATTTGGAAAAAATTAATGCAAATTTATGATAAAAATGGTAAATAATCTGAGATAACTAAAGTAATTGTTCTTTGTGCTAAAAATACTTTTTATAAAACTTATGAATTTCTAAGCGCTTTTCCAATACAATCTTAATCATAATCAACAAAAATCAGATCAACATTCGTGTCCAATTCCTGGGCAGGAAAAAGCACGCGGCGTAGCTTAGGAAAAGGAGGGTATATTTAATGATAATACCTATGAGGACAATGAGGACGGAACGATGGTAAGTGAGTCAAGTTAAAAAACGGGAACAAGAAGAAAAACAAAAACAAGGACAACGGCAAAGACCAGGGCAAAGAGCACCTCCCAGTAAAATTCGAATTCGAATTTCCCGGGGGCAAAGTTTTAACTCCAACTTTGGATTTTCCATTTTGCATTTTGCATTATTTTCCATCCCAAAAGTTAATGAGTGTTGAAATTTGCAATCTGAAATCTGAATTTGAATTGATGAGTCCCTTGCGGAACATTACAAAATTACAAATCTGGGAAATCTAGAAATCTAGAAATCTGGAATGAACCAGGGAAATGCTATCGGATTTTGTCCCTTGTCCGTTGTTTCTTGTTTCCTAACTACCATAATATATTTGAATGAAAAGTGTAGATACAAATGCAGGGAAATTTGAGAGATTTGCATAGTTTAAAATTCTGCATTCCCCATTCCATTAGAGTGATATTGATGTTGATATTGATGTAGTTTAAGAGTTCATCTCCATCTTCCACTCTCCTTGTTTTCCTGTCCTCCTTGAACATAGAACAAAACAGAACAAAGTGTGCTGTGCTGATGCTTATAATAATAATAATAATAGGATTTTATTCTCAAATTTAAAATCTCAAATCTCAAACGAACAATAATAATATAAATGAGGAAGGATTTCATCTCATGTCTCGTATCTCGTATCTCGTCTATTATGTATCTTGTATTTTGTATTGCAAATTGTGAATTGTCTGCATAGAGTATAGAGCTAAAAAATCTGAACAAAGCGGAACAAAGTTGTCCTTTTCCCTCAATTTAGAATTTTGTTCTTTTTTTCTAGTCTAATCTGCAATCTACAATCTTGGATCTTGGATCTTGGATCTTGAATCATAATAATTTTCCATGTTTTCTCTGCTCATTTCCAATTTTCACCATGCAGAAAATATTAAGTTGTAAGTTGAAAGTAGGGAACGGTAAATGAGCTTCATTTGATCTCTCTCTCTCTCTTGGTCTTTTGCTCACTCCCTCGATCCACATTTCACATGTAATAGTTTCGTAAGTTGTCTTGTGTCTAGAGCCTAGAGTCTAGAGTATTGTGTATTATGTAATGCGTAATGTCGCAACGCTAAGTGGTAAGTAGAGAGGAGAGAGTAGAAAGTAATGTTAATAGTAGGAGTAAGGAGTTTGAACAATAACGAGAGGAACGATTATGTGAGCACTTGCATCTTGAATCTCCAGACTTGAGACTTGAGACTTGAGATTCATGCAGACTCACAAAGAACAAAGAATGAAACAAATGAGGAGGAGGAGGTGGAGAAAATAGAAAGGAGAAAACAGAGTGAAAATTGAGGAGAAAAAGCACCAAACAGCAAGAATCAGCAGCAGTTTCTACATTCTCTTCTCCCAAGTACAGAGAGTAAAGAAAGTCCAGCTAACAGCTGTAGACAATCTCATTTTCAATTTTAATTCCCATAGATAATATAATATGTACCAGCTACATTGTACAGTGTACAGATTGCACATTGCAGATGCTCCATAATTTCACGAGAACCATCAAAGTCCCTAAAAAAATATCACAGCTACTTTCCTTTTCTATCTACGGCACTGTACTATGTACTACTTTCTCTACAGAGTATCTTGTACACTGTACGTCATTTGTGTGAATTGATACTAAAAGAAACGTTTGTTAACAACAGTCATTCACAATCATGATGATAATAATACATAATACATAATAGTTATTACTCTTATTACTTGTTCTACTTTTTCATGTGTTCATTTGGTATTTGATCATTTCATCATTGACCATCTCGCTAAGTAAGGATGGAAATTCCATGATTAAAAAATTAAAAGCCGTCAGAAATCAGAGATGAAATCAGGATTCAAAATTCAAATTGAATCAACTCGAATCAACCCAAAGCACATTGTTTTTTCCTCCCCTATTCGTTTCATGTAGTAAGTTGTAATTAACTATGAAAATGAGATAAATGGAATATAATAGCTTAATATGCCGTCTCCGTGGAAATAGAATATGGAATATAGAATTTGGAGGATTTTATACATGTCACATTTTTATGTCTGTGAACTTGTACCGACGCACAATGGGAAAAGTGAACTCTCCTCCTTTCAATACCTCTCGAAAGTCTGAGAAATTCTTATTGATTTTGTCATTGATGAATTTGTGTTTTATATTGAGATTTTGTGCTATTGCCTATGCAACCGTTTACAAATGAATTAACTACCAGTCAGAGTGGGCATTTGGGTGTCAGGAAAAATCTCGAATCAACTTCAGGTTTTCAATTTTTGAATTTCCAAAACGTAAAAACTAATAAAAACTGGCAACTGAATT
>JAQGBH010006883.1:0-11800 GCA_034698265.1 Sminthurinus aureus
AAAAATCAAATAAAAATTTTACACGGCGTCAAAGTCCAACAAACAATTCTGAACTTTGGTGACCTCCAGAGGTCAAAGCAGGCAATCACTTTTAAAGTCGGTTCACAAACATTGTTCCCCATGGTCTAAAGTACCTCTGTGCAAAATTTGGGCCAATTCTAACAGCATCCAAAAATCCCTTTATTTGCCTGCGATGTCCTTTTCATACACTACGTTGGCATGGTTAGATTTGGAACAGCGAAAAAAATGCATCCATTTTTCTATAAAGAAAAATTTCTAATAAACCCACCTTCATTTAGTAAAAATTTCTAGTATAAAGTCCACTTGCCGTGGGAAGGACGTTAAAATTGTTTTATTGTCATGTTGAAAAATTTAAAGCGAAATATATAAAAACAAATGGGTAAGGTTACAATCAAGCAGATTGTGTACTAAATCTTTCCTCTCTGAGCATCGGCAAATGTCAAAGAAAGTCCCTAACTTCAAAATCAAAACTAATAGAGAGCTTTCACACAATATATTGTACTACACACTATATATACTATACATGCCCTGTAAAAGTAGAATGTGGTCCCGTAACAATGGCAAAAGACTATGGGAGGAACAAAACGCAACTGAACACTGAACAAACTAGTAACTGCATCTAAATGCACTACCTACTACCTACACAAAAATACTCTAAAAATACTGAATAATGTCATTGTCGTATTTCAATATCATGTGTTTGTTTGTAATTTGAAGGCACAAAAGATTCCCAAAAAAAGTCTCTCACTTCAGTCATACAAAATCTTTTAAAAATATATAATACTATGGAACACTAAAATATTAAATATTTAAATAAACACGTAAAATAATATATATATACATGTACATTTAGCTCATATTATTATTAATATTATGTTATGGTAGAATGTATAGATAAATATTATATTGTATTATATTATATATAAGTATCCAGAAGAATCTATTGGCTATAAATTATAAACAGAATTATATAACTAACTACGTATTATAGTATTATGTTATCGTGTCTTTTTTTGGCTTCATAATAGTACTTGATTATATTTGGCACATTGTAGTAATTTTACATTGACTATATGTTGTTCAAAATTTATTATTATACCGAAACATAATATAGTTAGAAATTAGGGCTACATAAAGAAACGTGAGTTTTGTTTTCATACGTTAACTCATGACTGTGTGTGTTGGATTGACAAGAATATCCACATGCGGTATGAGGTATGAGGTATGAGCATCCGTCGTACATTGTACGCCGTGCAGGCCCATAAATACCGTATTTTCTCTTATTGTGCTGCTGCCGTACTATTAGAATTTTTTCTATGGTCGCCGTATGTACGCTAATGTCTTTAGTAGGACAAAATCTATGCAGGGCAGCACTACTGGAAGGTGCCGTACAATAAGAGAAAATACGGTATGAATGAATGGTGTAATTAGTTCAATTCCAGAGTTTTACAGTGTGATACATACTAGTAAGTATAGGAATTATTATCAGTATTTGTTTTGCTATTGACATAATAATGATAATACTGTTAAAATTGAGAATAATAATAATTTCAATTATTGACTTGTATAAAATATCTGTGTTTAGTTTCAATTCGGATCTGTAGGTTTTCGACTTCGATGACTTGATTGGCGCATACATGAGGATTCAATGTGCTTACATAGATAACTTTTTAAGGCAAAGGTTTTTCCACAACGCGAACAGACGAATGGTTTATTTGTCGAATGAGTTTGTGTGTGAGCCCGCAAGTTGGATTTGTCAGCGAAGGCCTTGCCACACACCGAACATTTGAAGGGTTTCTCTCCTGTGAAAGATTTAGAATAAAACATCACATGTTTCTAAAATATCATATTAAAATATGACATGTATATTATATTTTACATTGAAAAGTGTACATATATCACATATCACACACATGCAAAAAGTACAAAATATGATTATTTATGTTTCCAGTAGTGAATTGCAGTTGTTCCTGAAGCACAAGACACAGGCACAGGCTCACACAGAATCACACACACACACACACCATTGCCACAGACTCATGAACCACTCTCATTATTTGGTATAAAAAACATTTCCGCCTTGTCCCTTTTCCTCTTTTTTCATTCCATTCCATTCCATTGAGATTCTGATGTGTATGAATGAGAATAAGAAAGAGAGGAAGATAGAAAGAAAGAAAGAAAACATTACTCATCATGTGTGTGCCTCCAAGAAAACGATTCTCTCATGCACTGATCACGTAGTCATCTTCCTCATCCTCACCCTTTGACTTCCATTCAGTATTTCATGGAGATTTGTGACTCTCTGAGACAACTCATCCCTTCCGCATATTTACTTTCTATATCTTTTCCCATGTTTACGTACACTAATTTAAATGATCATGTACAACGCTTAGCGCTTATACCGTTGAACTCCTACTTTGTTACTATATACTTAAAAGACAGAAGGTTAAAAATGATTTTGCTATAATGAAATATTCATAACAGGATGCACAATAATAATTATTGTTATACTTTGTCCAAATTTTTGAATGTTCTGTTTTCAGTAACTTTCAACTAGTATCGAAAATTGAATTTAGTAAGGTAAAAAGTAAAAAGGTTATTATTTTATGACCGCGTTTTATGTAACTAACTTTGCATGCTTTGTATGTAAAGAAAATTTAAGAAGTTCAGTTAGTGTAAGCTCAAAAGGAAAACACTGATAGAAAAGATATTATATACTGTGGTATAAAATATGAAATAAGAATAAAGAAACTAGACTATAAACGCATAAACAAGTACACGGGTTAACTTAACTTACCAGTGTGAGTACGAATGTGGCCTTGTAGTAACCAGGGACGAGAAAATCCTTTACCACAGTGCAAGCAGCGACAAGCCTAAAAAACATACGATTCCATCATGTAAAATTGACAAAATTTTACACTTTATATAATATGATACATGTACAAAACTACAAAATGATGAGAAAGGATGATTAATGACTATGCATGAAAATAAGCCAAAACTCACTTGTTTATGTGTCCTGAGATGCATGGAAAAGGCAGGCATAGACACATAGACTTTGTCACAATGTGGGCACTTTTTAACAGCTGAAGAATCCTCTGGAGATCTGTATTATTGTCATTAGTTCATTAAATACCTAATTTTCTATGCACATGCAATTAATATGTTGATACGTACATGTTCATTGTACAATGTACGTACATTAAAGTATCAACATGTTTTCTTTTTACTTTTTTTTTACTTTCCTCCAGTATGAAAAAATTAACATAGAATGGAATGCAAAAGAAAAATTCATTCTCCGTCTTATAATTAATTGTTGTATGTATAATGTGTGGTACACAGTATGTATAGTTATGTAGTACTGCTTGCTACTATACACATAGATAGAAGATTAAGAATCCGGACCTGTGCGTTTGACGATGACGTGCTAAATTACTCAAACTAGAAAATCCCTTTCCGCATTCAGAGCAGCAATGCCGAAGAAGAATATCATTCCCGTCTTTCTCTGAACTATTGCTTGTGAAGGACTTGGCCGTAGCTAAGCTCACCTGCAACATGAGTTGAACACAAAAAAAACATCAAACCAATGAGTAAACTTGTACAACATGTGTAAAGTAGGTACATAATATAGGTATTATATTATTATACATTTGTTCTATTTTCAATCCTACAGAGGTTGGTTTTTCTCCCCTAGTGATTTCAGTACAGTCAAGAATTATTTTAGACAAGGGAAATCTAAAACATCGAGCTCTTGAAGAAATTTAACCATTAGACTGAATCAATAGTCGTTGTAGTAAATCACTCTTCTTTTGCTATTGATATTCCTGATACGTTTTTTCTCTAGTTTTCACATATCATAATGTACATATTTTTTACATCTTTGAACTTTTGTACTACTACCTTGGTTTTTTTCATTACATTTGGGTTTTTGGTTTGGTTTATATATTTACATTACGAATGTATAAAAATTGTTTATGGAAAAATACCTCTGCCAGTTGAGTGAGATTGAACAGGTCAATATTTTTTATGGATAAATTGACTGGTTCATCCATTTCTTCCTTCTCATCATTTATAACTAGTGTCCATTCCTTTGCTGAGGTGGGTGGTGATGGAGAAGGCTCGGATTGTTCTGAATGATGTCCATCTGATAAATCCAGTCCACGGGAATCCATTATTTCACTATCATTTTCCGTCCCACTCCCATCACTCACTGATGATGACAAATCGTGAATTTCCACAATATCATTTGCCTTTTTACTGAATCCAAAACCACTGCCACCACACAAATCATAACGTTTGTGTGTGAACAAAAATGCTTTTGGCATCTTTTTTTTTTTTTTTACTTTTCCTCCTTTCCTTTATTTGGTTATTGATATTTGGCTACGGTCACAAAATTTATATTGGTTTTTTAGGTTTAAAGTTAAACGTCTTCAGGAGTCAGGAGTGTACGACGCACTAACTAAGCTAAACTTTATTTAGAATTTAGAATATATATTCATAAAACTTAAAATATGCAACAGATGATAATTACGTAGAACTTAAATTATTTTTTTTAAATACAGGAACCACTGGTAAGAAAACTCCTATAGACTTTAAAACATACTGATAGAACCAGGAAAATTTTCTCTACAAAATACTCGGTGTAAAGTAACTGACTGAAAAATTGGTTGTAAATACATATATATATATGAAAATACACAGATTTAAACTAGCACTCACACACAAGAGAACGAGAACAGAATAGAAATGATGAGCATGTATAATGTAAGTAGATAGAGGATAGAGAGAATGCTGAGAAATGAGTCAGTGGTTGAAGGAAAGCGGAAAGTGTCTTTGAAAGAGCCACTGACTTTTCGAACGACGATCTAAAGTCTCCGAAAATAACTTGTTAGGGGGGTTTTTAAACATAGGAAGATCCCCTTTTGAAACGGAAGTGTTCGTCTCAAGTCTGTACATCGTAGATACATGCAGGCTGAATAAGTACGGTACGTAGATTCAAGAATCCTGTTGTATATGCATTCACAACTCACAGCCCATGTACCATGTACTATGTACGAGTATACTTTATAAACATATGTGTGTAATAAAGTACATCTATGAAACGGTGAGTAGTTTAAAGTTTAAAGAATCTTGTGAGACTTTGTCTATACAGATATTCGTAATAACACATGAGAAAAATTCGGAGGGGAAAAGATTCCTGTTGCTCATCCATGTACATTATGCACAATGTACAATGTACACACGTATACACATACAAACATTCACATGCATAATATATTTACGGGTAGACCTAGGACTAAAATATGCTATAATATTCTATATTATATTCGTATATCCTCTGCTCTGTTGTACCTTTCATTCACTTTAAACTCGTTGAATGTATCATGATTGACTCACCGCACCATAAACACCACCAGCCAAAAAGAACAGAGCACAAGATCTTTCCATGTGACTTTTCCTATTATACAGATAGAAAATAAAAGAAAAGACACCGAGAACCGAGAATCGAGTACCGAGAAGAGACACAGTTCATATGAAATACATTATACATACAACATACAACACACAACACACATCCTATAGTTGAAACAGTAATCTGTATTGAAAGAGAAAAATCACCCTATATTTCATTAACTCTCAGCTCTCAGTGTCTTATCTTCTTGAATCTATTGGTATGCAAAATACAAACAAAGTAAAGTAAAATAAAATGTAAACTTTAATATGAGCATATTCGAATATGTTATACATACTATGCATCCATTATATAATAGTTTATATTTATATAATATTTTGTATAAGAATACCTTTAACTTTTCGTCCTTCTCTCTCTCTCTCTCTTTCTCTCCTGATGTAATGTCTCAAAATTTATGTAAATCTCAACTCTTCCAAATACAACTACAAAGAAATAAAAATACTTTAACTCGAACTTAACATGAATACTTTTGCCTCTGTGTGTGTGTGTGTTTGTGGTTGAATAACTCTTCCTTTGTTCAATGTCCAATTAAGAGCGACAACAACTGAACCATGAGCAAAATACGTATCCGATACGTAGCACATAGCAAAGAAGAGGACTGTCTAATGTTAATGTTATTTAAAGTGTTTCTTCTAAATTTTACATACTCCACCCCACTTCACATAGCACACAGCACACAGACTGCTGTATCTTTTCTCCTGTCTTGTCTTCTCGTCTCTTGTGATGTCCTCCGGGAGCAGATGCAACTTTCGCCACATACTATTAAAGAGAGGACACATCAGGTCTGTATTATCATTATTGTACCAATGGGAATTTTTGGATCTGTATTGAATGATCTCACATGTATGTATGTAAAATCTAGAGCCAACAACAGATAGACAGTACTAAAAATATTTACATCCACCAAAGACATTTGTTGTTGAATGTCGAATTCCAATTTGTGTACCAATTGGAGTTTTGGATAGCCGTTAAAGTACATAAATAGGGATATAGACAAATATAATACTAATACAGTTCTAATAAATCTGGAGTAAAATATCAAAACTATGGTAAAATTAACAGTACAGCACAGATTCCTGTAAAATTCAGTGCTACACAATAACTGGCAATTGATGTTTCACTGTTTTACATTTTATAATACTAGTCAAAAGGTAAAATAGCAAGTTTTGAATGGACTCAAAGTTGCTGAAAATTCTAAACTTCTTTTCTACTGAAATCACATAATATCCGAAAAAACCACTGGATCGATATTTGCATAATTTACAATTTCTATACATGCTCTTTGAATTTTGATTCCTGTTGTTCAGTTGTTCATTGAACACATTGAATTGTTTGAAACTTTTCATTTTTTATAATAGAAAATAGTCATTCAAGAGCCATAAGAAAACACCATAAGACAGGATAGAGGATCGAGGGGAAATTCCAATATTAAAAAGATGCATGGGGATGTTGAAATTCCTAATGGGAAATACATTGGACACCTGTGCACTGTTTTATGTACATGTGTGTGCGGGATGTCATGTCTCTCAAAGTGGTTTTCTCTCTCTTTCTCTCTTTGCTACTGGTTGGTTATTTGGCGAATCTCCCAAAAAACTGAAAAAACGTATTTGGACTTGACTTTTTGACTGAGTGCCAGAACGACTTAAAAGTTTTTCTTAAATGAATTAGTTATCTTCTATCGTCTATTCTCCACTTTCCGATCTCCGTAGTCACATTCTCATTCTGTCAATGGCATGTATAATGTGAACTGTATTACTGACTGTATACCCCTCTGTATAACAATCAAGTATCAAGAATCAAGAATTAAGAGTAACAGTATAATCAGCATACTATATTGCACAGCATCTTTTGTACATTATTATACATTATACAATAATACATATATGTGGTAATTTTCAAGCCAAAAAAACAGAGGAAAACTACAAGAGGAGAAGGGAAAGAAAGAAAGGTCCTTATTACTGTCAGAGCTCTGTCTTTAACGTTTAAACCTAAAAGTATTTACAACAGTACATGCTACAGATTGAATACAGATCTTAAGATGAACGAGCAGTCAGTCGTCAATATAAATGTCACACATTAGTCGACAAAACATATTATTTTTATGAAGATTATACAATGTTCAATGTTCATCAACTCCTGTGACATGAGGTGTACAGCGTACAATGTTTCAACGATTCAAATGAAAAAAGTCAGTCTGTCCTTTCTTCCACACAAAGAACACTGAAAATGCTGTAATCCATCTTTTTAGACTTGAACACAGCACACAACACAGGTATTAAGATTTGGTATTGCGTTTAATGATCAAAGTGTATGTAAATCCTCTTCTGACTTTTGACTTGTGATGTCTTTTGCTTCTGTTTTCTGCTCTCACTTCCCACTCAATAGTAATATTATTATACACTCTTTCCATTCAGTACCTTTAGTCTAAAATGAGCATCACCTTTGTACACTGTACACTGTGCACTGTATGCTCTTTGTATACCTAACAAATAATGCATACACATGACACCACTATTCATAGTAATAACATATTTATTCGCAGTCTCTCTCCCTCTCCCTTTCTCCGTCTTTCCCGTCAATCTGGTGCAGATACGTCACCGACTTGTTTCCTTCTCTATTCTAAATTCTAAAATTCTAAAGTCAAACCGATTTGCCTGCACTGCTGTTGATGATGATGATGATGTAAGTAGCATTTAATAGGGAATGTAACATATGCGTTGTGTGTTGTGTGACTGCTGTGACTGTTCGAGATCGCCCCGTCTCTAGTCTCTACTCTTTTCCGCTCACTTTGTTCTTTCTTTGCTCTTCAACTCGGAATCTGTGCCTGAAAAGAGTCATTTGATTTATTATTATGAGGAAGAAAATACAAGTAATTTACAGATGATATTCCTGTGTACGATGTGTGATGTGTGGAGTGTGTGGAACATGCATCATATCTCTGTACAGCTGCCTCGTATCTCCTACCTCGTACCTTCTTCCTATGAATTCTTTATACTGGTACTGTAGTTTGTACATCCTACATTCTATATCCTATATAATTTGCAAAAGTTGTTCATTTTCTATAATATAATATGTAACACACATGTAATATTGACTGCTACTTGCTTGAGTGGCAATAACTCATTATTGTTCTGTGTGTATTATGCATTATGTATTATGTGTAACGCACATAGGTTTGTTGTACTCAATCCTTTTAATGGTGATTGCTATTTGGCGAGTGTAAAACCAAAAGTTATTACGCCTTTCCCTCTCTTCACTCTGATCCTATATGCATAATGCATATGAACATCAACATCAAGTATGGAACACGCATATAATATTTACATACTACTTTACAGATTTTGCTCTACTTTTTGCGTTTAGAGTCTAGAGTCGAAAGCCTAGAGTTTAGAGTGGTTGGTTGGTGGTTGAGTCGGAATTTACGATGACGAGGGCAAATAAATACACAATACACAATATACGAATCAACATGCAACAAGACTGTTCGGAGTTTTGAACCAACTTGCTTCCAAGAGCCAAAGAGATGTCACAGGGTTTTCATTTTTTGATTTTTCACATTGTAAAATCGGAATGTATATTTACAATTTACAATGACGTTTATGTGTTCCTTACGTACTTACGTACTTACAGGTCTTGTGATCCTTGTCCTTTCGCCTCATGTTTAGTACTTTGTCCAAGTTAAGACATAAGATTCAGTTTTTGTTCAATAAGTAGTTTTTTTGTGATGTAAAATTCAAAATATATACATCCATACGCAAGTTTTCTATTTTATATTTTATTCAAAGTAAAGAAATTTTTCGTCACATAACTATGCATAGTTATGTGACGAAACATTTCTATACATAGCTGTGTGCAAATAATGAGCTACCGCTACCTCCGTCACATTTTACATCTTGCACTTTTCATTTACCAGTAAATAGAGAGAAAAGATGTGAAACGTAGGATATTAATGCATGTTTGTGTTTTGTGTACAGATCTGCACAATATAGTATTGCATAATATAGGGACTGCCGCGTGGCTGGAGACTAGAAACTGGAAACTCGAAGCTGAATTTGTTCCGATTGTTTTAGGTATAGTGGATATTGGAGACTGGAGAAACTGCCTGAAAACGGATAGCTGTAAATTGTAAATTGTAAAAAATCGTAAACGTAAACGTAAATGTAAATGAAATACCCATCACCCATAGAAATTACATGAAGTGAACAGTGAATAGGGAACAGACCTTCGGCACAGCAGTAAATATGATAGCAAACTAGTTGAGAGAGTGACGAGAAAAGAGGAGCATAAACGTGTGCTACTGATGTGGATGTAGAATGTAGAGATGCTGGTCCTCTCTCTTTTCTGTACAGTGTACATATGTACGTATTATTTACAAGCACGCGTGTACATATTACATTGTGTAAGTTTGTGTGTGAAAAGGACTGAGAATGAGATAAAGACAGAAGAACTCTTTTATAAACTTCCTACGGGCAACATCTGGAGTGAATCTTGGCATGAATGAATAGCACATAAGTACCAGTACAAACTACAAACTGTGGATTGTATGTATAACGAGTAATGTATAATATATAGGAGAAGAAAGAGGTGAAGAAAAACGAAGTAGGTTCTCATGTATACTGTCTTTTCCCTCTATACTCTGTATACTGTATTATGTATTTGTATGTGTATATATTCCATTCAGTGTCACTCTCAATTCTCAACTCTCAAAGAGCACGCATAACATAGGACTACACCAGTTTATGTACATGTGTACAAGTAAGTATATTATCTACTATCTATCTATTTATCTATTTATGAGCCGGATACATGAAGTGGCTTTGTCAATCCAAAAATCACTTGTACACACTAAAAACTGGAACGTAAGCATAACCTGAAATCACGTAATTTTTTACGTGATTTCAGGTTATGGAGCACGTAAACATGCACCTACGTGATTTCACGTAAAATTTACGTGGGAAAGTTTAAAATAACCCGCTAAAAGGATTAAATTTACGTTTTATCACGTAAAAATAACCTTATTTTTTAACCTTTTCACGAAAACGTTAAATCACACTTCCAGTTTTTAGTGTGTACACTGTAGACGGTAGACTCTTCACATTCCCATGAGACCATTTATTTATGAAATGCGGATGACGAAGAAGAACCCACAGTACAATTATTATAATCATATTCCCGACTATGACAACTGACTTGAGAAAGAAAGCGTGAAGACTTGTTCACCCGATGATTGAAGAATTATTATACCTTATAACTTATGATGGAAAATGGTTAATACACCTCCTACCGTATTCTACAGGTTTACAATGTCATGTCATAAGCTCGTAAGGTAAATAAAGAAATACGGCGTTAATGCATACTGAAAGATTGAAAGTTTGCTCCTGGAGAATTTAAATGAAGAGTAAGATTGAAATCAGCTTGAAGCTTGATTTGTGTACACTTTTTTCGTTTACACAGAAACTAGAAAGTGGAGAAAAGATAAACGATGATACAGGGAGAAACATGAAAAATGAAGGAGTAGTAAGAACTTGCAGAGACTTGTGTCCATTTATACTCCTTTTTTATTTTAAAGCTTGAGTTTAGTTTGGTTAGTTGGTTCGGTTAGGTTTGGTTGGTTTGGTTGCGTTAGAATGTTTGATGTTGATTCTCCTGTTGAAAAATCAGTGTCTGCTCAATCTCTGTGGAAGAGTGAAAATCACTGTATGAAAACAAACATTAACAAATCATTATAAAAATTTTCTCAAAATATCCGGTTTTCCTTTCGTCAATTCCTTTTTCTTGCCCAAGATTATCGACAGTTGAGAGTAGAGAATCGAGAGTCGAGAGTCGAGACGAGAGAGCTTCAAAAGTTTAAAGTTGAGTGTATATATAAAATCCAAGTTTTTCTTCACCTCTCTCTCTTCTCCTCTTTCTCTTGTTTCTTGTCCATATTGTTCTTCACCGTTCTTTGGTAGTTATTTCTCTGTTATTCCTCCTCCAGCTACATTTTTCACTCCATATCATGTATGTATGCACAATGTAAATGTGTATACTGTATTTCTTCATTTAGGAAAAAAGGAAGAAACAGAATAGTTTAGGTTAGGGAGACAGGGAGAGAGAAAGAGAAAGAATGAATGAATGAGCCGAGAATTTGTGTGTACAGTGAGAATTGAAATGTGTATTTGTATTTGTATGAAGTGTTATGGGCGCGTGCTACTCGTGAAGTTCGTGAACCATTCAAGGGTTTGTGACATACCGTCATTGCGCGAATAGTTACCCTGGGCAATTATTCGAATATTTTCGTGCGTACTGGGTAACTATTAAAGGCTG
>JAQGBH010006884.1:0-11799 GCA_034698265.1 Sminthurinus aureus
AACTTATGCAAAGTATTTGCATTACAAAAAACTACATACGAGAAACGAAGCTCATAACTATTAGAATGATTGTGCCCGGAGGGCACCGCGGGCTTAAACTTGTTATATAAAATAATATTGGAATATAAATACCAAATACATTGAGTATTGAGTCTCGAGTATTAGCTGGTGGTTGATGGTGCTTCAAACTTCAAAATACTGAAAACTGAAATGCTGAACACATTTATACATTTTACACACATATGTGTAGACTGTAGACTGATACGTTATTTTTTTCAGATTGTTGTATTCTGTGTACATCTTTGTGTGTATTACTATTATAACACTGTCACCCTTATCATTATTATATCTCATATGTATCTCATGTCATACATGCTGAGCTGGATCGATCGCCTATCGCCTATCGCATCATTGTGTCTATCGATTATCATTAGAACTCTACAGAGTCTAGAGCTGTGGCTTGAAGACTGCAGACAAGTACAAAGCAAAATGTAGTGAAAACTGCTACCGATGCTACAAATGATAACCTACCAAATCCCAAAATTCTTACTGAAATAATGGTAAAACAGAATAGTTAACTTTTCGATTTCCGAATGACAAAATTTTCAATAGCCTTTGTAATTTATGATTTACAAAACACGACGCACAAAAAGCCTTGAATTTCTGTCAAAGATTATGAATTTGATAATTCTACCAACTACCAAGTTCAATCAACGGAACTTTGTTTTCACTGTAAATCTTAGTGCCAAAAACAACTATCAAAGTATTTTACTGTATTGAATTTGTCATTCGTGGGAGGAAAACATAGGCCGAAGAACTGTATAAAAGTTGACATTGTGATTTGTGATTATTATTAATAGATTCAAGGAGCTTGAGATGGAAAATTGAAAAGCGTGTATATACGATTATGTAGTCTCAATTCTGATTCTCAGTTCTCAATACTTGCTTTATTATTAGCAGTGCCAAGTACCAAGTACATACGACGTAGAGCCTACAACATAATATGTAACATAATAATGTAGGAAAAAGGATTATATGCGGGGAGTCTACTCACGATCATAACAAGCAGCGAATTGAAATTGTACATAAGTACATAAGTAAATACACAATGTGTTTGTAGTTTGTAAGCATGAGTGAGGAGTGAGGAGCTTCTGATGAGCATCATAGAACGAGAAACGAAAACGGATGAATGGATGGATGGATGTCTAAGGAAAAGTGATTAAAGTATATACACACTCTCAATTCTCGATGCTCAATCCTCGATCCACTCGAGTATATATTTTGCCCCAAGATCAAGGATTGGATAGCAGTTTCATCTCCAGGGCCTGTTGGTAACAATAGGCGGAGATTATCTCTTGCTATACCCAGCCCCCCTCATATTCAAATGAAAACTTTCAAAAACCTTCGCTAGAGCTCGACTCCAGTCTTTTTTCAAGGAGGAGGAAAAAGCTTTGGAATTTATAAAACTCAATAATTCAATGCTTCGATGATTCTACTGTACATTGTACTGCTGATTTCAGACTGTTCAAAGATTTTATATTATGCTATACTCCATACTGCAGAGAGATACTCTGATTTTGATCAATTAAAAGAGCTCCATACAACAAGTATACGTTTTTAGCATGTGTATAATATATCATATAATATGATTCATATTATTATGTTATTTCATTATACAAACTAAGAAAGTGTTCAGTGTTCAATTTTCTTTAAAAAAAATCCCAAAACTACATGGGATAAATTTGTAATTCTATCTGTAAAAATTATTTGTATAATGTATTTCAGATTTCAGATCCACTTCAAAATACCTAAAATGAGTCTATATGCCCAATACATGTATCTATGTATATAATAATATACTTTTAGCCTTACAGCAAGTACAAGTGCAAGTGTCAAGAATCTAATCCTATCCTGCAATCAGTGGAACCTGGGTACAAAACACAAACAGAACAGAAGTCAAAATATACAAAGAGTTTTGTGGAATGGTTTGAGTTTTCTCTGTGTGTACACAGAAAAAGTAGAATCAAAGATAAGAGATAACGAATAAGAAATAGAAGAAAATGGAGAATGGAGTAGGAAGTTGGCAGTAGAAACAAAAACTGTGGCTTAAATTGTCATTGATTGGTATTTGTGAACTTTTTATTCATGCCCTGTAGGAGGAAAAGTAAAGAAGAAGCACACGACGAGAATGGTGGGACAGATAAAAGACATTCTTTGATTTCTCTTTGGTTCCAGTTTCTAGTTTCTAGTTTCGTTTCATTTCGTTAAAGTTTAGTTTTAGTTTGGCTTAGGGTAATACGTAATATGATGTTGAAGCCAGGAGCAAAGTACAGCATACAGCATGTACTATATATTTTGTGTATATACTATGTACTATGTACATTTGTAACGTGTAATGTGTAGTATGAGTGGTGAACTCGTTCCTTCACTACTTTTTTTATTTTTTCTTTCCCATTGCCATCCACGTTGACATTCAGTTATAGCTTATAGCCTCCTACAGATTCATTTTATTATAGTTCTGTTTGCCTTTCTTCTCATCTGACTCTCTCTCTCTCTCTTCGACTCTCCCATTCTACTGTTCTCTAGCTCTTGACTTGACTTTTCTCTCATTCCAAAGTCAACCATACAAGAGAAAAATGGAGAAAGAGCCCGAGTTCATTTGCAAATCAAGTTACACGATTGATCTTTGATCTCCCCAATCTTCACCTTAATTTACAAAGGAACTATTTTTATTCCCAATTCAAATCCACAACGCTTATTACACTTGCACAAAAGACGATAAGAAAACTTAAAATAACCATGTAGCTCTATAAAGTATAAAGTATGAACTGGTATTTCATGGCAACTTGACTCTATACTTTTATAACGTAAGGGTTACACATTACTCCCGGTTCCCGGTAAAAAAAGCATGCAGCATTGAGTTTTAACTTGCAAAAGCATAAATTTCCTTACTATTTTTGTACATTTAATATTCAAATGAAGTCTAAGAAATAAAAAATAACATGAACAAGTTTAAAATTTTCCTTCCAAACCGTTTGACCGAATGTTTGTTTATTATTTATTACTTAAATCTTAAATCCCAAATACTCAAATACAATTTTTGAAAGAGATGGAAAAAAGCCTTAACAAAATACATATGATAAATGATAAATGTTCTAAAGGAAAAGAATTCATTAACTAAGATCATCGGATATTTACTATTTAGTATTAGGTAGTCTGACTATGCCATGAAAGTTGTTTTCATTTTACTACCGGATTTACTCGCTTTTGGACGAGAATCATGCCATATATGACCCCAGATGGGTGTATATTCCCTAAAATTTTCTGTTACTGTAGCTAAGAAGGCGCATATTGCATTAGGCGAAGGAATACAAGGCCCACAGGCTACATAAAAAATAGAAAACGGTAAATGATAATAATTCCAAAGTTTCGTTTAGAACATAGTAGTAAACTTGCGATAGAGTTAAGAATTATGAATTATGGATGTTTACCTTGTAACAATAATGGATCTTCCTTAACGGCATTATGAAAGTCCATGAAGGTGATTTGTCCGTCTCTGTAACATAATATAATGTGAAATATTATTACATTTGTTAAAAAACGAAGTGAACGAATTTCAAGTTTCAAGATGACATTGTTTAGTAAACATTCAATAGTAAATTAATAATAATGAATAATATGTAGTAATATTTTACCTATCTTTATCCAATTTTTTCATGGCTATTTCTACAATATCTTTTTCACATTCATCGATTTCATCTGTATCAACTGCAAATCCAGGAAGGATACATCCTTTTAGACATTGATACAATTCTTCACGAGCCAGAGATTTGTCTCCATTCATATCATAGCTATTACAAAAAAAAAACAAATAGTTCAATGAATTAGCAATACATCTAATCTCATCTTCATCATTTCCATGTTTGTACAATGCACAACGTAATATAATCTTGAATATTATTATAATATTAATACATGTGTGTGACTTACACAAAATAACAAAATTCAATTAATTCATTCGGTTCTCCTCTTATCATGATCGATAACCCTTGAACCCATTCTATTTGATCGACCTAGTGAAAACAAAAATCCAATATAAAACATCAAAAACTATTGATCTTTAATGATGCATCATATTCCTAACTCCTAACAGTCCGTTGTATAAATTTTAACAATAAGTTATAGCATACTGAATAGGAAGAATACCTACTATTCCATCGTTATTGCGGTCAAAGGCATGAAAAGTTGAATCTAGCATAATGTCATCTGTGATTCCCAAAGTTGTATGAAGAATTTCACGGAAACGAAGTCGATCAACTTTCCCCATTGCATCAATCTTTTCATGAATATTTAACAGTGATCTACATTCATCTGTGCTGAAATGTGTACTCTGTGATAGAACCTCTGCTGTGGAATGAATTTGTTGTTGTCTTGCTAATCCTCGACTTTGCCGTTTAGACATTTTGTTTCCGATTACACTAGAACGTTTTTTGGGATTTATATTTTTTGTTAACAATTTCAATATGCTTTCCGTTTAATCCTTTAAATTTCAAAGTACAGTCTAGGAATTAGGGAGAGGCTAAATCATAAATAGTAATAACAAAAAACTAACAACTAATACCTAAATAAAATTAACGTATAATCATAAATCATAATAGTAATAATAATTATTATTATCCTAAATCCTAAAAACTATAAGTTAATTGAACTTCTACAACTCAACTCATCAGTCTATAGTGAAATGGCTATGAATACGAGGCAGTGTCATGAATGCATGACTTTTCCAAAAGTCATGGAAACATGACCAAATTGCCTCGAATTCTTGACCATAATTGCTCATAACTAAAAATTAACTAATTCACTTATTCCATATTCCATATAATTTTGTTTTTAATTTTACTGAAGACCCAAGGAAAGGAAAGGTCGTATAATGGACTAGACCGTTGTTTAAACACGAGCCTTTTCTTCATTTCAACTTTCAACTATGACAACGTACATTTCCATTCCAAAATGACACTCGAAATTCCAAAGAATGACAAAATACACATTTAAAAAATTCTGTTCCAAAATTAAAAAATTTATCTCCCATTACATTATTCAATTTTGTCATCTATTACCAACAATCGACCTCAGAGGAGAAGATACACAAACGAAACTGTTTTTGACCAACTAATTTTCAAATTTCAAGACTTCTAAAATGCAAGTAAAAGCGCAAAAAACAGTAAACTGGATAGGAGTGAGAAAACTAACTATCAAAACATATTTTACTTGTGAACAATAATAAAATGTTCATAGAAAAAATGTTCTTATTTCAGTTTTTCTTGCATTAAAGTGAAAAATAATAATAGAGTTTGTTATATTCCACCATAGATAAGCTAAGCAGAATTCAACTTTCAAGGTCCATTTTATAAAATACTAGGGAAAATACAAGACTATACTTTGAATCTTGTCGATAGGATGAAAACGAAACGATTGAGTACAAAAACTTTGGTTTTTTTCCAACAGGTAAAAAATACACATGATAATAATTATTATGATTATCATTTTGTTGGTGAACCATACTTACATATTTCATGCTCAAAAAATATATTTTTTGGTCTTTGATTTGGTTGACGGACAGAGTACTGAGTACTGAGTAGAGTATCTGACTGGCTGGATAGATCTAAGAAATATAAAATGTATAATAAATAACAGACACCACTATACTTCCCTCCTTCATTCTTTCCTTTTCACTCTCCACTCTTTCTCAGCATCTTCATTCTTTAATCATCTTCTTGCTGCTTTCATGCTCGTGCTGATTTTCACGCCCTGAAAAAATCCAATGAAAAAAACCTAGCAACTAGCAACTCTACACAAATACAAAACCAAAGGCGTAAGGCATAGAGAAGATGGATATTACATCGCATAACATATAGTACTTGCTAAAGAAAAGCAATTCATTTTCACCTTTCCCATGAATGATGAATACATTTCATATTTCATGCAGTGTACAGTGTATGTGTGCATACAATGTTATATAAAATAGACAACCATACACATTTCACAGAATACAAAGTGTACAGAATACAGAATAACTTCAAATGACTTGATGATGAAGTCTTTACGTGTTTTCTCTCTCTCTCTACTTTATTCAGATAAATGTGAGTTTTTTATTTTATTATTCTGTCTCATATAGAGCATAATATGTGTAGATTGTAGATATATCATCTAAAATCTAAAGTATGAATTCCAAACACAGAATGAAACATTATCCAAATTCATAATACGATACGGCTATTATGTATAATGCTTTTTATTTAAACTTAATGCGCATATATATATATATATATATATATATATACGCGTACAGTACGTAGTATGTAGAGTGTACAGTATAACATGGACGATTATGATTACGATTAGTTTCTTATTAGTGGTTAGTGCCCATTGATTCAGCGAAGCACATCGTCTACTCGTCCAAGGAATAATTTGAACAATAGAAAGATGGTTTCGGCTCTCAGCAGCAGGTCACCTCTCTCCTGTCAATACTTTTATGACTACAAATGATTATATACTGAGGTGCAAATGATGAACATGAACATGCACATGAACATGAGCATCATGTTGATGCCTCTCCTCTCTCATCATCTCTGCTAGTTGTTTTTTCACTATGAAATACACCTTAGTCTCCTTCTACTTCTCCTTCTCTTGTGTACTAAACCACTAAAAAACTATGTGAGATGACGTGGATCATCTCTATTTTATCATCTCATAATATACATGGTACATTGTACATGCATCTCATCCTCCACCCAACTCAGAACTCAGAACTCACATCAATACCCACCTTCTCAACAGAAAAAAATAATCTGTATCCTAAAAGCCTCATCATTTCTTTTTATTCCATCATATTAAATTATTAAGTATCTATTCATTTACACCTTTCTTCTTCTTCCTCTTCTTCTCCTCGTCACTCTTCACTTGTCTCTACTCCACACAACGTACAACAGCTTCATAATAAAAGATAATACACTTAAAAAAATATGTAGCAAAGAATCCATAACATGTGCATATGACTTTTACACTACACAATACACGTCTTCAGATTATAACATGTTACATGTTGGACGTTAGACTGTGCACAAGTTTGTCAAATTAACATTTTAGGTCTAGTGTCTAGTGTCTAGTGTCTAGTATTTGACTTATGTAGACGTAATTCTGATTTTTTTACTTATACATTTATAATATTATATTATGTACAATGTATGCGGCAGACGATGAGTGTAAATTGTAAAGTTTAAACGACGACAATGCAATGTGAAATGTACATGTAAATTGTAAATAGTAAATAGTAAGGAGAGTATGTGTTACATACATATTACATTAAATAAGTGGAAGTATTGAATGATGTGTAATGTGTACGGTGTATGGATTATGGATACGTGTATGATGAGCATTTGATGATGGATATCTTTTCTATGGCCTTCTTAGCTCACTCAGGGGTCTCTTCTGATCTTCCTCATCATAATCATCATCTCTCTAAGTTTTTTAACCAAAGGATTTCTTACTACTATCTTGGCAGTATTTTTGGATACTACTAATTGATCTTTTTCATCCTCTTCATTCTCCATACTACATACCTACTGTATTGTTCATGTACTGTTTGAGGAGGAGATAATAATAAAGAAAAATAGACAGCCAGTACAGTATTATATTTTATATTGTAGATTATAACATTATGGTTTATCGCATAAACAGTTACAAAAGCTTATACACATTCACATTGTTTGGACACCCATATATTATGTATCTGATATTTCATTCTATATTATATATGCGGTATAACAAGCATTATTCTTGTGTCTCGTATTGTGTGTGTGTAATTTAGTTTTCGTCAGTCTCTTCTTTTCATACTTGAATTTCATTCCGTTTCTCTTTCTATCTCTGGCTGAATAGCATTCCATTTGTACGGGATCTTGTTACAAACAATTCAGTGAGTAATTTCTAATGAAAGAAGTATCTCTCCGCACAAAAGACAACAAGGAGGCAGACATAAAGGTAGATAGATATAGATAAAAAGATGAATTCTTCCATACCATCCATACCATTTCCTATTACCTGTGTACTGCGGAGCAAGTGTAGACGTAAATAGTTAAGATGTATCTATTTTATTTAACTACTCTGTAACTATTTTGTATTAACTCTTGCCTAATTGAGCTGCTGCCGTTCATGCGTTTTCCTACACACTATATACAGCATAAAACATAATATATACACAATGAATTAGATTCGACAAACTTGATGTTAATCATACTCTTCAATCCAATTCAATCCAAAACTACATTTTACATTTTACGTGCACAATATTTACTCTAAAACTAAGCAAGAGAAAAAGGAGGAAGCAAGGATCATGCAGCAGGCAGCAGCATATTGTACATTATATTTTACGTATATATCTACAGCATGTATAATGGATATGATTTTTTTGAATTTTCATACATATTGTGATACTGATGGTAGATGGTAGAAATGAACTCTCTCGATTCTCTATGACACGGTAAAACGAAGAAGGGGTGGTGATGGTGATGATGAGCAAGTATAATGAAGAGAGTGTTATATTATTATTATTAATTATGTTGTTGTTGAAGATGATGTATATTGTGTATTGTGTATAATATGTACATTGTACATAATATTTTGTATTGTATGGACTGAAGTCAAGGGGTTTTTATGAGGCTCATGACGGATAACCAAAACCAAAAGGATAATGCGAAAGAGTTACAAAGACGAATAAGGAAATCATCACCATCACGCTTCTCGCCTTGTCGTCTTTCACGATGAAGGATGAAACCGTTCTTATTAGCGGCAGTAGTCAACAAAGATAAAGGCCAATAACTTGCTCATCTCTCTTTATCTTACGATTAGTCTTTTTCTACTCTTCTTCTTGTTCTTCTTCCTCCTCCTTTTTTTCCTGTACATGTTGCGTGTATGCTGTATGATATACAATATACAATACAATATGTCCCTGTGTAAATCCACTGTAAATATCTTCAATCTCCATTCATGCCAACAGCCAACAAAGTCAGTTGGTTGTTGTCTTGTTCAGTTCAAGTTGACCACAAAGTCTTGCTTTTTGTACAGATTTACTTACTTTATATTGAAGACCATTCACAGTATAAAGTATAACCACAAGCTCAAAAACATGAAACATGAAATGACTGCACATTTCATGCAGGTATTGTTTGTGTATATTACCCACAAGACACAAGAGTATTGCCTGTAGGCTTTGTCAAACTTGTATTCCACGGGACTACACAAATTCCACAGAAGAGGGAAAGAAACCGATGCGAATACTAATTCATTACTCCACACGCAATAATATATTAACATTTTACACATATGCACATTGTACATTGTACATAATACATTCTCAGAGGTGAGTTTTATTATTACTGCCTATATTGCCTATTTATTTTCTATTACGAATTATGGATTATTATTTAGCGGTTTAGTCACATAAAATGTAAAATAGGACGTACGACGTGAGCCACAAAATATGATGGACCATGTGTAACCCTGTAGGCTTGCGGGTTTTGTGGATATTTTGGTGTTTAAGTGTCTGAAAAGATTTTCTGCATTAAAAGGAAATTCCCCTCTTCTCTTCACCACTATTATACAATCAACAATAAGAAAGCAAGCTTTACTACTAGCATGCTGGTCTAATAGCAAATAATCTAATACCAGTTACCAGTTCAAGATTCTTGTAAACTAAAATTTGACACTCGACTTTCATTTTTTCCAAGTAAAAACTTGTTAAACAAATAGAGCCAAATATCCTCCTGTCTGTCTGAAACCCAATTGTTTTCTTTCAGCAATGAGACGTCTGGACGTTCTTGTTCCCTAATGTAAATACTAGCTACTAGGTACTAGCTACTAGTTAGATACACACTACCTACTCCATTCTCAGTATTCAGTCCAAGTCCTTAGGTGTACATTTGGGGATACATATGTAACTCCTTGATGTACAAGAAGTTTGTTTGACTTGTCAAAACAAATGCTGATCACATCTCATTCTCAAATTTATACAATACACAGCATACAGCTTATATGAACCAAAATACAAAACAAGCTGCGTACGCTCCTTCTTTATTTGTATGACTACTGAACATATGTATAGGTAATAGGTAACTAGCTTGAAATATTTTATTATTTTCTTTTATTCCTCATCCATTACACAAAATTGGCGACATACTGCTTTGATTTGTTTTCTAAATTCAGGGAAAATGGAATAAATTCTATTACTATTTACGTTATTTTTTTTTACATTACACATTAAATATTATTGCGGTTTTTGTGGTTGCTAATTATTAATTATTTCATTTTATATGCAATTTTAAATACAAGTGAATAAATCCATGTCTATAGCGTCTAGTTAGCATTTTGAATGTAATTTAAGTATTTAATGTTAATATTTGAATGATGACATGCATGGATCATAACATTTGGTGAGAAGTGAGAGGAGCATAATAGATGAGTACATCATGATAATTATATACTAATCATTGTAAGGACTTTTGTGTGATACTGTTGTGAGTTACATGGTGTATGTTGTATGGTCCATGGTGTATGGTTGTGTTAAAACGAGAAAAGGGAAAAAGAGAAGAAGAAGAAGGGTGTCAACTGACGCAGACGACGGTCCTTAACTCTTGTTATTTTGGCACTGGTTGTTTGGGTTCTGGCGTCACAGTACTTATTTTTTTTTCAACGGGAACCAACAACATTATTTCAAACCCAGAGAGAAAGAGAGAGAGGCAGAGAGACAGAGAAATGGAGATGGGACGGGAACCAGATGGAAGATTTCATGGAACTCACGACTCTCTTGTCTCTCATTCGCTCCAAAAGCCGAGCAGGACTATGAAAGTACACAGTACATATTATATGTTGTAGTGGTAATATGAGTTTTAGATTTTTATCTATCACATATTGAAGATGACATGAGGAAGCTTCTGCTCTTTAAAATGTTCTATGTTGTATCCCTTGCTCATGTCTCATGTCCCTTCCATCATCTGCCTCATCATCATCTATACACAATACATCACAACGTTGCGAGCGAGGTAGAGTGTAGAATGTAGAGTGCATGTTCAACATGTATATTAATATTGATGTATCATAACATAGCATGTACTTTGATACTTTAGAACATAGAAGGCCTAATACAAACATTCATATTTTGTATTGTATATTCAATATGCTACAGCATTGTAAATAATTGTAATTTGTAATATTTTGTATGACATAATATGCAATGTACAGTAAATGTACAGTATAGAATCACAACAATTATTACTATTTTCTGTTTTTCTCTCTTCATCGGCGATCATCAAGATGCAAGAAAATAATTCATTAGTTAGAAATATAAACTTTTGTATCAGAGTTGATAACCAAAACTCAATGCTCAATACTCAATACTACCATTTTGTCGTTAAACTTAAAAGTCTACACTACCTCTACACTCTACACTGTATAACGTAGAGTGTAGAGCTTGGTTAGAAATCAGGAGCATCTATTATGCATCATACATTATACACTGTCCGTAGACTACCAAAGATTGAACAGATACAGAATGAACTGCAGACAAAGCAACAGTGGCGTAGCCAGTGGTAGGCCTAGTAGACCCGGGACTACCAAAATTTGAGCGATTTTCTAAGAAAATGCCCGATTTGAGGGGTTTTGCACAATTTCTAAGAAATTTGCATTAGATAAAATGCGAATTTGGTCGTAGGCCTACCAAAAATTTTCACTGGCCTACCAAAAAATTTG
>JAQGBH010006885.1:0-11799 GCA_034698265.1 Sminthurinus aureus
TAATTTATACATGTACACACAAATAGACAGATAAGATAATATTCAGTTCACTTTTTATTTGTAGGTAAATTCAAAGGTAAAGTGGATAATACACAATACACAATGCACAATGTACAGTACATAATAATAATAGACTACCTCTGCTCTGCTCTGCTTTCTGTCAACGTTTATAAAAATGTAAAGGATAAAAAAGATACAAATCCCCATTTAGTCTAAAGTCTACAGTCTAATGGGAAATCTTTTATGGGAAGATAAAGGAAAAAGATAACTCTGAACCTGACAGTTTTTTTCCATGTCACGGAGGAATATAATATTATTATGTAGAATGTAGAATGTAGAGGATGACAAAAGGAATTGAGTCAAGTTCTTTTTGTCTGTATGCTGTATTCTCTATTTACACTGTAATGTAATGGTGAGACTCAATGAACCGGAAAAATATGATATGGGTAGAAAACATGGAGGAACTAGCTTAACTTTTACCTTGCATTGTCATGGCTTGACTTGACTTGAACTGAGCTGACTTGAGCTGACTTGAATTGACTCGACTTGACTTGAATGACAGGAAGCAGGAGGAAGGAAGAGGAAGAATGGAGACGGAAGGAGGAAGCAAGAAATTGGATAAGTTGAATTGAGCTCATTTACAAGGAATCGTATCATATTTCTTCCTTCTTGGCTCTCGGTTCTCCGTGTATAACGTAAAAAGTACAAGGTTGTTGATCGTTTTGAGTTTTGAGATGGAGCATATAATATATGTACATTGTACAATGACAGAAAATTCAAATAAATCCACGTGCACGTGGTGTACGGTGTAGGGTGTAGGTTATTTAAACTACTCAAGAGCTGAATAAATATGTCAAATGTCAAGTATCAAGTGCCAAGAGATTATTATTTCAATTTTAAACCTCCAATTGTCCTCAAAATTCCCTCCATTTAAACAGAATACTACAAACTACAAGCAACAGACTAAATGCTGGATAAATACTGCAGTTAAATATTAAACATACAGAAATTCTTTATTTATTATGAAGCCAAATAAATGCGATAACATTTGAGATAAAGACAAAATCAAGAATCAAGAATCATTAATGTCGAATAAGAAAAGAGCTCAGGGAAATTTCACAACAGCTTAACATCATATCAAAGTACCACGCATAATGCATAATTTGTAGAGTGTAGAGTATAGAATGTAGAGTGTAGAGTGTACAATACACAATAAGTACATGACCTAAGAGCTAGCTTTGTTGTTGCTGTTTCATCCATATCCAAGGGATATCAAAGTATATACAATCTTCAGGTTTAGTGAATACAAAATAACTACAAAGGACAAGTTTACTCACGTCACGTAATCTTATTAGCAGTATGATTGCAAAGTTCTGAGGTGTCTCTGTCCTCTTTCCTTCTCATTTCATTGTCATTTCCCTCTTACTCTCATCCTTTCACTTTTCCACTGTCAAGACTCAAGAGTCATCATGTATCTACATCAAAAATCAAAATCAATAGTCTATTTTGCGTAAAGATAGGTCATAGATACATAATATATCTACATCTATATATTCTACATTCTACACACAGGTGGATATGTAAATAAATAACAAAGTTTTCATCTGATTTTGAAATCGGATTAAAATTCCAGTCACTTGCTCAGCCTTGGAAATTACACTGAAAACCCAATCCAAAATCTAACCCAAACGAACCAACGACCATAGACAACCAATCTTTGCACTCGTTATGCATTTTGAATTGTGAACCAATTATTATGTACATGTATTGTTCAAGGTTGAAGATTGAAAGTTGAAGATGGTACACATAATATTTTCCATTTTCCATAGCCAGGAGTATGAAAGTTGAAAAGAGAAAAGAGGAAAGGTTCACCGCCAGGCCAGGCCAGAGAAGAAAGATAGAAAATAATTGGAAAAGGTAATCGGAGGTACAACTTTACATCAATGTACATTGTACATGTTTACTCTATACGCATTATCTGTATGCATCATGCATAGTGATGCAAAGACCAAGACAACAGCAAACAACAACAAAACTTATGTTCACGCTGAGGCGCTGGGAAATTTCGACTACTTTTGTCCTACACATAAGTTTTATTTGACTGGAATAACTCACTAGATAATAAATATATTATGCATCAGAAATATCTAATATCAAACATCCTTACGAGATTCTGCAAAAACAAATTGGCTGTAGTTTGTAGTTTGTAATTTGTAATAAAAAGTGGGGGTAAAAAATTGGTGCGTATTAAAGATGGAAGAACCGTTTGTCTCAGGCATTACAATTAAATATGTAACAGAACAGAGAAGGAAAAGGCATGTGTAAAAACATGTACAAAAGTGAGAATGTGTACAGTGTACAACAAACACATACACACATGTAAAACTTTGACTTTCAATTTTCAATGCAAAAGCTGAAAACTGGAATGTAAAGGAAAAGGTCTGTTGGTTCGTTCCTCTGATTCTGCTTCTTCTTCTTCTTTTGTGTTCTACCACAAGAGAAGAGAGCAGAAGAGAAGACAATCACCACCACCCTCATCATTATCATGGTTGTCGTCATGTGTGGTGTTTGAAGAGTGTCGTAACACTCTTACCTTGTGTCTTGTGTCTACTTGCCAAATATCCATGTACATTACGCATCCGTGCTCTTGGATCTACAATCTACAATCCACAATCCACATTTTACATGTAAATACTAAACAGTAAACAGTAAACGCTAATGGCTTCTTTTGTGCCCCTTTATAAAATGATCCTATTTTACATGACAATGAAAGGACCAAGGAAATAGAAATTCATGGAAATCCTCTAAACCTTTACTTTTACTTCTCTTTCTCTTTCTCTTTCACATTCGTATTCGTGTTCACTTGCTCCCTTGGATAAAAAGTCAATTATACAGAGGCATTTTAAGATTTAAGGTAGATCGCAGTAAAGTGGAGTAAAACAGAGTGGATCAATTGAATTAAATGGAAAACGATAAACGATTTACTTCAAATAAAATGTACAACGTACATGGCACAGTACACATGATGGAGGGAAAAACAATAACAAGAGACAAAAGAGGTGATGCTTTTATTTAGAAACTACATTTACCTTTGCATTTTTTCCGACGGAAACTTGTGATTGCAAAAAGTTGCTACCATTTTCGTTTTCCCATTTTTTTACCAATTTATTCGAGCTTTAAACAAAACAATAATGGAAACAAAGCCTGAAAATAAATTGTCATGTGCTTCTAGCTTTTGTCAAACAAACAGGGGTTTTGCAATATTTTTTTTTGTAGATTCTACCTTGCAAAATTTTATAATATAGCATTATTTTTATGCAGTATTCATAATTCATAGACTTGCGGAGACAATACGTAATGTGCAATTACATATTTTATTGTTTTATGGCGATTTCTTATTGATTATTGATTATTGATATTTAATGATTTTTATCCTTATGATTACGATGTTGATTTTCAGATTCCTCATCATTGCCATTGTACAAGTTGAAAGTGATTCTGCTACCGAGGAAACTTTTTAAAATATTAAAGTTTTGTGTTCATGAACGCCGTTTGAGGCCATTAGAAAAACCGCCCACCCACACCCACAACACAACACATCTACCCTCCACATCCAAAGATAACCAAAAATAAAGTAAGTATTGTTTTATAAGTGAAGCGTAAAGCGGGAAGCGTGAGCCGTGAAGATGAAAATAAAATACAATTTTAATTTATGTTAATGTCTGCAGAAGAATTGTGAGTTACTACAAACTACAAACTACCGCCCGCCACTTTTACGTTGATTCATCCGTTTGATTGGAATGAAACGGATTTTCCCTCTTGCTGGAATTCCATGGTTCTTCTTTCTTTTGACCAGGTCTGTTCACTCTTCTTTTTCTTGCTAAATCAGTAACATGTTGACTACTTTTCTTTCTTATCTCGTCTTATCTTATCTTATCTACTTTTGCTATGTCTCAGAATTCCGCTTCCCTTCACCTGATTTCCTTGTCTATTTCTGTCTCTATCCCGTTTTTTTATCCAAATTCCAAGCTCCAAGCTCCAAACTCTAAACACGCGTAACAATTTACATTTACATTTTATTTATTCGTATGCATGTTTAAAGACGTTGGCACGTACTCGTATTTTATTTCTACAGTTCCACTCTGATTCGGATTGGGATTCTAGATTCTACTCCTCAAATTTCAATTCAATTCCACTTAAAACTTTCCTACCTTTCCTTCCAAGTTCAGGCAGATTAGTTTTATACAGTTTTTTTTATCGTCTCAAGTCTCAAGTTTAAGTTGCCTTTTGAACAATCTTTTAGGAAAAGTAAAAAGTAAAAGGAAATGAAACAGGTAGACAAACTTTCTTTGTGAAATCAGAAAAAGATAAAGTAATTATTACCGAGTAATTTGAGAAGTTGATGAATGGAATTGAACTCTTTTCCTTGTTTCTGTTCCCTTGACGTGAATTATGTAAACAGGCGCATAAAATTATATATCATACATGATCATTGATAATACACGGGAAAAAACAATTAAAATCATTGTATCATTTAGCAGTTTTATTCCTCTTTCTTCTGAGCTATTTGTACGCAAAACTTGTAAAATATTCCGGATTCTCGTGTTCCTATGATTCATGATTCTTGATTCTTGATTCGTGATTCATATCATAATACATTTCAAATTTGTTTCTTAGGGTTGCTGGATTTCGAAGTAATAACCATCGGAATGTCTCAGAACTATTGGACCACCTTTTGCTCGGATATGATAACTCGATTCGTCCAGATTTTGGTGGTGAGCTAAATTTACTCATTCTCTATTTTATTTCTATACATTTTAAATACCTATTTATTCATGAATAAAATTTAAAAATCGAAAAATCCAAAATTGTCCACATGTGTACAAATTTCAAAGTACAATATGACCATCCAAAATTGGAATAAAAAATCAAAGTCTCAATTTCGTTCGTTCTTTCTTGCTGTGGTCAATATCGGAGGAGCAATTTATGAAATTGGCATTTGATTTCATTTGGGTTGTTTGACGTTTTTTAAAATGATGCAAAAGTGACGCTATGAGGAATTGAAGAAAGAGAAGGAGGATTCTAGATTCTACAGATTTTGTCTCATGCACAACACACAACACAACACAACACACAATAAAATACAAATATTAATAAAATTGAATTTTCATCAATATAAATTGAGTACAATTGAATTTTGGAATTTGGGTTGCAAATATCAAGTAGAATGAACAATGAACGAGGAACAACCAACCATATGAATTTGTGATTGAGAATTGAAAAGGGATCAAAAGAGAATGTTACCACATTCTGTATAATATAGTTTATCCATACACAGTACACAGTTTCGTAATATGACTTGTAGACTGCAGAAGGTTGGTCTATTTGGACATGTGTATAATATACCAAAGTGGAATACGTTTAACAACGTCTGTGTACTGTGTAGAAGATGTTGATATGATTCGGCCCTTGTTGTCTGTTGTTCCAGTGTAGGGAAAAGATGGGAAAGGTTATAAAGTCTAGCCTCTAAACTTTGTACTGTACAGAGTACAGAGTACATTCTACATCTGTAGATTTACATGTATTAAATTCCTTGGTCGATTGAATCTGAGCTCATTTCAGTTCAGTTTAGCTCAGCTCAAGTCAGAATTTAGATTGTGCATTGTAGATGCATGAGACTTTTCATATTTCCTATGTATTTTTATATTATGATTATGTGTACTCTTCTGTTTTTTAGTTTTTAGATTGTATTATGACTGCATTAAAGTCTCTCTCAAGTCCACATAAAAATGGAGAACAAAACGTTTGCAATATTCCATCAGTCTAGTCTAGAGTCTAGAGTCTAGAGTTTAGAATTCAGAGTCTAGAGTCTAGTGTCTAGTGTCTAGAAAATGTAATAGAAATTTAAAAATTTCAAGTTGGAGAAATCTCGTTGCGGTATCTGCTATTTTCTTCTTTTCTTTTTGGTCATGAATAACAAAGAAAATTTAAATTTCTCATCTTGAATCTTGAAGGATAAAAAGGGATGCATATTATACACACATCATAAATCCCTTCATCATTTCTCCACAATCCTTTTCCCCTTGCCCTTTTCCAATGCATTTCCACAATACAACAGAGAAAGTGAAAGATAGGGAAAGTGAAAGATAGGGAGAGGAACTGGCCTTTCCTCTACAAAACTGGATTGGATGTACAAAATACAAATAGAAATACAATAGCATTATGCACCATACAGTGGATAGAATACAAAATACAGAATACAGAATAGGTTGTCGAGATAAATGCGCCTTTGAAACAGAGAGAGAGAACGAGAGAGAGGGTAAAAGAGAAGGGAAAATCTGCAGGTACTTCATCTTTTTGAGCATTATACATTCACATTTTAAAAATTATGTCAAGATGAGTGAAGAGTGAAGAGCCCTCACCCATTCATTCATTCATTCCTTTCTTCACTCTCTCTCTCTCATTCAGTCTCTTTCCCCTCCACACTACAAAATCCTAGGCGTCAGCATACAAAATCTAGCTTTGCCCTTTCTCCAATAAAGAAACCTTCCTTTCATCTCCACCATCACCATCGTGCTCCAACTCTCTACAGTTTTCTGTATTATGTTGGCCTTCAGCTTTCAGCCTTCGTGCAATGTACAATGTACGGTTTAAAAAATTCTCAACTAGACTTTGACTCAGAGGCATATCTGTAGAATTGATTTCTGATAGTTGTGCACCTCCAAATTTTACATTTTAAATACAAACTTGATCAACTCTGAGGCTAAATGCTAAATGTTCAATGGTAATGGAGTCAGGAAGCATTTTCTTTACACTGTGAAGAATTCAAATATGTTTAATTTTTAAACCCTTTATGTAAAATGTAGATGCACTGAAAAACATTCCTTTCTCATTTGTGAATGGATGGTTATGCAAGTTCAAGTTCATGTTTGATGTTTGATGAGTCAACTTTTGTCAGTGTTTCATGTAAAAGGTACAGTGGATGACCATTAGTCAGACCATTGACGTCACCACATTGTTATTGCTCCTTTGTCTTTTGTCTTTGTCGTTATCTCGCAGCAGCTAAAAACCGTAAAGCGTATTCATTAAAAAGGTCGAGACAAATTATTAGTGCAGATTTGTGACTTGTGATTCGTAATGAATGCATTTATTATGGCAATTATTAGCAAGTCAGTTTTAAAATGTCATTTTGGGGTGCAACGGACGAATGACCAATGTTTTGAAAGTTGAAAGTTGGAGGGACTGGGAAAGTGAAAGAGGATTTTGATTTTATGATCCTTTGATATGAAATTTCATGCATTTGTCCGTTTGTTTGTTTGTCATTTCACGGACCAAAATGAGCATATTGCCCTTCATGCCTCACCATCCACATCCGACCAACTGGATTTTACAGATGATAAACATGTAAACCGTAAAGTCACTCAACTTGAGCATTTCATGTCATTTCACGTAATGGAATGTTATGTGAAAGTGGGATATTATGTTACACCGCGTCATTTGAAAAGGAGGATATCATTCCCAATTGAAATATTATCAGTGTTGAGCGTGGGTATATTAATGTACAGTTTGTGGTGGCGGTGGCGATATGTTGTGTACAATGTACAATGGAAATATTCCCATTGCCCCAAAATGATGGCAATGCTTTTAACTTTATTGATTTTCTTCATCTTGGCTTGATTTGACTTGAAATGGAATGACTTGGTTTGGTTTGGTTTGATTCGACAAGTATCTACGGCTCTTATTACTTTGTCCATACTCCATTAGTCATTATACCGACTTGAACAGACTTTCCCCATTTCTTTCTTTCTTTCTTTCGGTTGTAGGAAGAGTAGAAGAGTAGAAGAGAAAAAGAAGAGGAACAATGAGAGAACAAAAGTAAGAGTTTCTCCTCCTTTTTTCTACCTTGTTCATTCCACAAATAGGGAGAAGAAAGCACATTACACATATCTACAACACAGAAGATAGAACATATAGAAGATAGCACAGATTTCGCATCAATTGAACTTTTGACGTTAGATGGGAAAAAATAAAGAGAAAATTACCAAAGGGAAATTTTCTCAATGAGTCTCAATTTAAGTAAAAATACCTCTGTATTATGTATTTCCCATCTCTCTGTAGTCTGTAGTCTGCAAATTACATGTACAAAACCATGTGAAAACGGAACCAGCCAGTTGATATTGATAGTCGAGTTGTAACCGGAACATTGGTACACGGTAAAAATTGTACAAAAGCCTCAAGGGAAAAACTCGACTTTTCCTTTTCCTTTTTTGGAAGCCAAGCTCAATGCTCAATACTGTGCCCGAGAAGAGAAGAATGAGTCCAATTCCTTTCAATGGTTATACTTCCATCTAGCGGACAATATTAAATTAGCTAGTGGCGCCATCTGTGTAATACATTTACAAATTAATTGGTATTGGCACCATCTGGCGGACAAATTTACAACTACCAACTAGCTAGTGACGCCATCTAGTGGGAAAATGTAACTGTAATAGTAAAATACTCCGGATTCATCTTTCACCTTGTGCATCCTTCTTTTCACTATTCATCAGCTCTCGTACTTTTTGTCTTTTGTCTGGCTGTTGGCTGTTGTGCACGTGGAAATGAAGTCTGAAGTCTGGAGACGGAGAGAGCAATGTAGTGGAGCGAGTTACGAGTTGGGAGTTTTGAGTTGGGAGTAACGAGGATCTAACTTGATTTTATTTACTGAATTTTGAGAAATAAATATGCCGTGAAAATACAGGAGAATCTTGAATCTGTAATGGAGATTTAAGAGTCACTCTGAACTCTGAACTCTGAACATACAGAGATTTACTGAATCAACCTCTGTTGCGAATTGAGAATCCTCTCATCTTTGATAGTGAATGAAATACAAAATACATGTGCATCACCTCATGAGTTTTCTACACTTTTTCATAACGACTCTCGACTCTCGACCGTCAACCGTATGCTCGGTTAGGAGAAACTGAACTTTTTTCTCATTCCATGTCGATCATAAGGAACATGAAAATCCTAACATTTTCAGGTCTAGCAATTCAAAACTCAATGCTCAATACTCGTTACTTTTTTTTACTTTTCATCTTTCAGTTTCAAGGAATTTATTTCATGTGTATTGGTTGAAATCTCTGTTGAATGTTGAACAATTACGGGATTACGTGATGAAATACATGAAATTCAAAATTCAACGGATGTAATACAAATTGCAAATTGCAAATTGCAAATTACAAATTACAAATAGTAAATAGAAACTACCAAGAATAGCGATTGGAATTCTGAAATGTTCACGAGTTGAAAATTCAATCAAGTTTAACCTGCTGTCAATTTCTCACGTTTCTCACAACTCACAAGTGTAGCTCAATTTTTTATGACAGAGATTATCCAAGATTGACGATTGACGAACCTCTCAAAACTCAAAGCTCAAAGCTCAAAGTTCAAAGGATTTTGTACACTGTACTTTATATTGATATTGTGTATAACGACAAGCAAGGAACAAGGAACAAGGAGCAGTGAAAAATGAAGAGTAGAGCTGACGCTAATACTCGTACTAATGACTGATGATCATGTTGTGGATGTGAAAACAGTTTTTACTGTACCATTTTGTAGCTCTATGAAATGAGATAATTCCATAAAATTGAACGAGTGTTTTCGGATTTCTGCTCCTGAGCATTTGAACGGTTAGTTTTATATTTTGTCCATCATGTGTGTTATGGTCATCATCGTGGAAAGTGTATTATGAATTTTAGGATCTCCTCTATAGAAACTTTGGCTTGTCTTGGTTTGGTTTGGTTATGATGGGAAAATCGTGCATTCCGCTCATTATGACGTATAATCGAGCCCCAGTTTCCAGTTTGTTTCTTGTTTGCCGACCATTTATTCTCATTTCTCAGCAAAAATCCCATACGGGGCAGGGAAGGGTGAGGTAAAAAAAAGGACGTGCATGACTTTAAAGAGGAGGAGAGTTGATTTTGATTTTTTATGATGGGAGGTAAAAACCATAAAGTTGGGACCCAAAACACGAATGGAGATAAGAAGGAGAAGCAGAAGCAGAAGGAGAAGAAAAGAGCGTTGGAGATTGAGAATCCTGATGAGCATCTTTTTTTACCATGGACTGACAATGACAATGAGAGCTGAGATTTACAGCAACCCTTTTCTATTGATTTCATATTTGAACATTTGAACCATGTGTTTGTGTGTACATGTGTTGTGCTTAGACTCCAAACCCAACTCAAAAGACTTCGGATCGGAGGTTGAAAAGATACAAAACCTATCTTTTGGTCATCAATCAATCAATTATTGATCGACTTGGGTTAGAAAACATCCAGATTCCACCTTCTTCTTCGGTCTGCGAGACATTGTGCCATCAATTTTGTTCGACTTATGGTCTGTCCATCTTCCATCTTCCATCTTTCAGCCTCGTTCAACTACTACCCAACCTTCATGTTGATCTCCTCCTCTTCATTTACTCCCTCATTTTCTCTACCATTTGACCTTAGCCTTCCAAATTGCTCATCACTGGTCCCTGAATTTGCTGATTGCTCCTGCCTCGTGCCTCCGAAATCTGTATTGGGTATTGGGTGTCTCGTTCTCGTTCCAATGATGTGGGATGTGAAATGTGGGATGACACGACACATGACATATGACACACGACAAAAATCCCAAGCAGATTGATCTTGCCTCATCTGTGAAAACTGAAAACGTCACAAGTCACAAGTCACCAGAAAAAACTTTTTTATGTCAAAGTCCCATATGTGGATTTTACAGTGTACTGCCTACACTTTTAAAATTTTATGGGCAGATGCCCTGAGTAACTGATTACAATGTAAACTTGATAACTTGATTGAATTAAAAAGAGTTGTTTTTTTATGGTTTTTTTCAAGGTCCTCCCACCATAGTAGAAATCGATTTGATGGTCCGCTCCATGGGTCCAATTTCAGAAGGTACTAGAATACTAGAAGATACTAGATACTATATGCATAAAATTTTATTCTCATGATAAATTTTAATTAAAAAATCTTCTAATGAAAATCCATCATGTTTTCTACGTAGTATCTAGTGATTTGAAACTTTTGAAAGATTTTATAACTCTGTTTCTCTTTCTCTCTCTCTCTCTCTCTGTTTACATGAACTCTGACTGGATGATTTGACTGGTGACTTTGGTTTTGCAATTTTCAGTTGACATGGTAAGAAATATTATTCTAAAATATAAAATGTAAAAGCAGCATGTACACTAAACTTAACTAATTTACAACTTGTTTCATGTAAAATGTAGAAAGAGACTTGACTTGATTTGATTTGGTTTAGTAATGAAAAACCTTGTATTTTTGTATTTTATTCATCCTCTTGATATGTTTAGTTTATCTTTGTATACGTTTATTGAAAAAAATAGGCGGAATTTATGTATATGTTTGATTTTGCTATTTAATTTTGACATTTGACCGAGATATCTAATTCTGACTAGAAAAAATGCACTTTATAAGAAATTAATTAGGCTGCACAAAAAGTGAAAAGTTATGATTCGCAATACGAGTTTTATGCACTGGATACTGGATAGTCTCCAGAGTTTGGAGACAACGTTGACAAAGTTGTTTCATGTTCATTTTCACTGTAGTTGACGTGTCATGTCCAAAGTCGTAATGTAAAGAAATGGAGAAAAATCACGTATAAAAATAATTGAGAAGTGTTCGACTCCTTTTCTGTCTCTGTCTCAAGTCTCAATTCTCAATGGTCCTTTTTACGATGCGAAGCAGAGTATTGTAATCGTCGTGTCCGTCCGTCCGTCCGTGGACATCGGGGTAATGTGAG